>ML804197.1:0-20778 GCA_009831015.1 Picea engelmannii | reverse complement strand
ATAACCAACTCCAAATGATGCTCCAAAGACTGACACCTATCATGTGGATCCAAATAAGAAGATCCATCCACATAGTGGAAAATGGTCGTAGCAGAATCTGGAAGGAATAATACCACTGTAGAATATGTAGACTGAACGCTGGTGACTAGCTCTTGATGTGGGACCTTGATGTTCTCTACAGAAGGTGGAGTAGAGTCATCAAATAAAATATGGAAGTGGTTGTCATCCCAGAAATGACAACTATCCATATACTAATCATCACAATCGGCCTCAAAATCGTACCAAGCATATATTTCTTTATTATATTCATCCTTGAGTCCCTCCATAAGAAATATCTCCTGCATGTTATTCAATGAATCTTGAATACTATGAAAACTATCATTGAGGCCATGTGTGAGGCTGTCTGTGAGGCCATGTGTGAGGCTGTTTGTGAGGCCATCATCCAATCTATCATCCAATTGGGTTTTGAATGATTCAAGAATTTATTTCAAGGTTTGAGATGAAATAGCCATCTGAGCACCCTATGAACTCTTCGGTCCTGCATCCGTCATGAAAAAACTCAAAAAATAGACCCAAGAAGTTTCGGCAGAAAATCGCGGCTTTTTCTGGAAAAACCCTAAAAAACTACTGAACTTAAAATGCTCATAACTTCACTTCCCAGACTCTGTTTCGGCTGATTTTTTTTTTGAAATTGGGTGAAATTGTGAGAAGAACTCAGATCTATAATTTATTTGGGCAAATTCTGCCTCCAAATGCTACAAAAATAAAAATAAATCTCGCCATCGTCCGCAAAAAAACCCTGAAAAATTGTAGATTTTAAAACCTCAATATCTTGACCTTCCGGACTCCGTTTCGAACGATTTTTTTTTTTAACTTGCGTTTTTTTCTGAGAGGAACTCAGATCTACAACCCTTTTCAGCAAATTTTGCACAGAAATATATTGAAAATATCTGGAATGTCGCGGTCCTCTTTTTTCTTCTCCGAAAAAAAAATCTGCAAAAATAAAAATTAGTTGCCCACAACTCCAGCCAAGGAAAGTGCTCTGATACCAATTGTTAAGAACCAAATGCTGAATACAAAATCACCACAACAGATATAAAAGATCTGGAGATATAATCACCACAAACGCTGAATACACAATAGATCCACAAGCAAGATAGAAGAAACCACACTTTATGATTACCAAACCCTTGAGGTAGGGAAACAACATACAGTGGATCCTATTATGGAAGGGATCCTCTCTTGTTTACTTGCCTCTTCGAGGGGGCAACCTCCTAATGAGCTTCAACTCCCAATACAATAATTCTCTTCATGTCTCATTACATTGCTTGAACCCCTTTATATAGTGCTACCATCACCTAAGAACATTCTAGAGGAGGAATCTTCTAGAAGTAGAACCTTCTAAGAAGTTCTCTTACATTTATTATATCTAACTACCATAGTGAGCCTTATTTAATAATATAGTGGACCTAGTCCACCTTACATTGAATGACCTCCACTATTATCACTATGGGCCCTCTGGGCCCCCCCACTACCTCTCTATCTACCTTACATCATGACATGGAAACTCGACATTTAATTTTGATTTTCTGGCACAAATCCTGATGGACATGGGTTGGAGTGGAGAAGCTTGCATATACGCTTGTTCTATAGTGTGCAAGATGCATACAAGTGGAATTTTTTTCATTTTTGTCTCTGGATTTATCAATCAGGGAAAGTGAGTTTGATAGAGAAATGGAATAAGGCCCCCTCTTCAAGATTTCTTAGGGTGAGGCAAATCTTTCTCTAATAGATTCACACTAATGTGTGAGGTGAGAGGAGTATCTATGATGGTCGAAATACATTATAAATAACACAGAAGTGGAGTGGTAGGGGACTATTTGGACGAACTCAGTTTCTCATTACATTCTGTACTGACTTTGCATACATGGCTGCCAAAAATTACACTACAGATCCATGTGGAAAATATACCAAACAAGTGCTCGTGGCCATTAATAGGCAAATACAAATGCGGTTACATGCCAAAATTTGTCATAGTCACGAACAAGGCCCAACAGATTTGGTCTCAAAACACCAAGATGAGGATATTTGTAAATTGTATACCATGGAGTACAATCGGATCTCCAATGATCACTGAAGTCATATAGGTACTGGTCCAATGAAAAGGAAGCAACAAATTAGGAAAGTTGTGGCCACATAGGGATGTTTTCAAGTCTTCTACACAATCCGCCAAAGGTGAAAGTATACATCATGTGAACAAAGAAGTTGAGGTCGAACACAATGAGAAATCGTTTTATTACTAGTCATTAAGGTATACCATTAACAAATGCGAGACAACCTACCAATAATGAAAGTAGGTATCAAGGCACCGGGTACATTCTTACATGCGTGAATAAAGGAGCTGGTGTTGAACACCTAAATAATCCATCGATCAAGAGACATTGATGTATTCCCAACTGTCGATGATGAGAGAGCCTGCCACTAATGAATGCAATCCTCAAGGTACTCATAAGACTCTAGGTCCCATTTCTAGAATAGATGGTCTGAATTCAATGGAAAGAGACCTGGTGAAAGGATAACATTAAGCATCTCTCATCATTCAGCACAAGGTATAATTCAAGAGCTTCATGATTTGGTGGAAATAGGACGAAGAACATGTTCATGAACCAACTCCCTTGTGCATCTTTCGCGTGTGCCAAGTGAAAGAGGTACATGAAAAAGACCCTCTGAATAGAAGCCAATGATGAAAAACTGTTGACAAAGGTGAGGAAAACACCAATAAGGATAATGGCATCCAAGACACTGCATGAATCCTAATGTGCTAATATATGTCTTACCGTCGAACACAAGGGAAACCACCCAATCAATGACCAATGATGAAATGTCGATTGTTGGGTTCACGGTTACCTACCAATGATGAAATTAGGGCCAGGGTGCATGATAGGACTACAGTATCATGTGATTTTGAGAAACAATGAGGGTATGGCCGACATGAAAATTCAAGAGTTCTGAGGAGTGGCTGACACAGGTTGATAGAATTCCTTTGAAAAAGAGCATGAGACATATGGAGGACTTCGACATCATACACCTGATGATGAAACCATAATATGCAAGAGGCATCGATGAATTCTCTATAGGGACTGGAAGAGTAACCAGTCAGTAGAGAAAAATCTGTAATGAGCTCAGCTTCCTAAGGCCATGCTAATCCAAAAATTATGATGATGAATGGACTCAAATAACTTTGTTCTCTATTCAAAGGCAACATGAATTCTACCGATATAAGATAATGCTCCCTTCCTGCCTGTCTTTTTATTTTTTTTTCATAGAAAAATGAATTCTATGATACAAAGGAGGAAACGAGTGTCGCAAGTAAGAAAAACTAGTTCTAGCAATGGAACATACCTATGCTCAATGCAAGGAAGTGCATGAGGGAGATGGACACTCAAGGGAATGTTCCCTCCTAGGTATAGGGTGTCAAATTGCGAAGGATATAAACAAGGCTCTACTTGGTTGAGGATGAAAAACTACTGAGGCAAACGGTTTAAAAAGCAAAGCGAGAACTGACTATAGGCTCAATAATGCAAGCAAGGGAATGAGATGCAATCACAACTTGACGGCAATAAATGTCCTTTTTTATGTCTTTTAGTCTACTTGGTGTGAAAAGGGGGTAAACTCGAGCCAAATAGATGTCTCTTCAAAACCAATTTACGAGTGTGAAAAAGGAAAGTTCACTCGATGATCTTTTCAATTTTTGATAATGAGTCAGAAAAGAGCTTAGCTAAGACTCGTGACCTTTCAAGTCCAATTTAACGAGTGTGAAAGGGAAGAATCACTTGACAATACTTTTCACATTTTTAGATGAGTCAGAAAAGATATTTAATTAAACTCGTTTGGGAGTCCACGGGGTATAAGGCTGCATGTTTATGAATGAGAAATGAGGCTCAACATAAAGTCATGTATATGCTATGAATGACTCTCGGTCCTATGAAAAATATTTGCATGGGCACCAAATGCAGTAGGGGATATAACTAGGGTATCCATGTTTGGTAAGTCTCTACTACTTGATAACGACACGACTTTATAGCAGAAGGTAGCGGGATGAAGATAGAGGAATATATTGACACCCACTATGTAGCAGGGAATCCTAAGGTAGGGATTCAAGTCCCTATCTGAGAAATAAACAACCTCAGTCTAAAGATCATTGTCCTAATATTGACCAGGATCACAGGTTTGGCCTCATTGCATGAGGCATTGAGTCCACTCATGTTCTATGCAGTGCAGTGTGCGAGACCCACAATGTATGAATGGTGTACCTCACTACTGGAAAATATGAAGAGCCAATTGATAGATTGCAAACAGGGGGGTAAAATCAATTTTGGGTTTGCCTCCATCTTATGCAGTTTCTTTTTTGAGTGGGTTATAGGTTTGGGACATAGAGTTGAGACTCTTCCTAGGGGAACTCGTGATCCAACCATGGCATGGTGGACCGAGGTAATGAGGAGGCAGGGGGGAGGTAGGGTTGCAACACCCTACAATGAGGGCTTCTTATACTGGTGGCGGCGATAGGTCATAGATCTAGATGACTATCACTATGAGGGGATCGACTTCAGAGGAGATCCAGGCATGCCACTTCCACCAGGGTCTTCCTACAGTGACATAGTTATGTCAAAAAGGTTTTACATATTTCATTGTTTTATTATTATTGTATTAATTAGGAAAAAAATATTTTTGGATGGTGCTTAAGTATTAACTAGACATTTGTATGACATAGAAGTGGGTCCACGACGGCCAGAGGGTTTCCCTCGACATCGACGAAGGAACCGGGGAGACGATGCGGCATGAGGAGAAGTCGAGAGGGTCCTACAAAACATGCAGGGAAACCTGTCGCATTTGAATCACAGGATACCCATGGTTTAGGTAGAGGATCTGCTTGAATCCATGCAACAACTGGTGGTTGGTGTACCCAGGACATGGGTACGACTCTTTCGATGTATCACAAATGCTGTGGTTTGCTACCATGACACACATCCGGCGCCACAGGTGTAGATGTCATGGGATGTTGTAATACTGGTTGTATATGTGTATTGAGGGTATTAGCCCCAATTGTGTACTATAAACACCATATTTTTTGAAATATATAAAATGAGGTCTTCGATTTTACTTATATTTTACAATGTGTACATTGATGAGATGGTTTTATTTGCTTTTAATTATGTGACAAATGCCAATCTAAAATGAAGTTAGCATAAGAATCAGATACATGATTAGAACTCCTAGGAATATGATAATATGTAATAAAACCAAATTGTCGTTCTAAAAGATGCGCCCGTAGGAATCGTCGGAGTAAAGTAGGATTAGGATCACGCACGTGGTAATTTTCGTTCAAATAACATATTACTAACAGGGAATCTAGGTGAACTTCTAATGAATGAATGCCATGTGAGATAGCATTGCGCAAAATTTATATAACAACGTTATATTTGTCCACATTGTTCATGGATGGCCCTAGGCATATGACACCTAAAGACACCAGTCGACCCTTGGGTGAGTAAACCACCCAAGAAGCGGAAGCCAAGTTCCGTGTATGATAACTGGCTCTTCCTGTGAATCCTAGGTAGACTGAAGACTCTATTTCTCTAAAACCAAGAAAATATTCTACATCTTCTCTCGTAGATTCTTGGGTTGCAATTCAACTTCTTTCTTGTTGTCTCACAGCTATGACTCAATATTCTCTTCTCTTTCTACTAGTTTTGTCCAGGCTATATGAATTAAATCGATATTCTCCACAAGATTGCTTGTTTTACTGGACTCTGGAAGCTGAGACACTGTCATCCAAGCCTCAAAGATTTTTTCCTTGACTTTTTCCATCTTTTGTTCTACCTAAATCTTGGATTGTTCCTCCTGCATTCATTGTTCTTATGCAAGGAGTCCTTCTTGTCTGCAGAATTTTTATTTTCTTTCCACCTGCTAGATACTCTTCTCCAGTTGCTCAGTTGAGGCTCTGATTATGCCTACCAGCTGTGTTGTTGGAATTGAGTGACCTCACCTGATGAATGAGCGACATCCAGGGGTACTCGAACTTGCAGTGGTAGTTTTCTAGCCATTGATTGTGTGGAGGGTGTCTCCACCTCTTCTTCCCTGGGGATGGACATTGCAGTTGATGTGAAATTCTAACCTTCAGTTCTGCTGGAAATTAAGGAAAATTCAAAAGCTTCTATCTTGTCCAGGAAATGCTACATAAGTTCTATGCACAGTTGTGGGTTCTAGAAGACCGTTTCCATTTGTTCTTGAAAATATGTTGCGCTCTACCTTGATACAGTTTCAAGTTCCTTCTGAACCATTTGTGGTTATGCGTTGTTTTGTAATGAGACTTCTGAGGTTCTGCTCCCGTTGATGGAAATATCAACATTGACTGTTGAGAGAGGGATATGAGTGCTTGGAACTTGCTGTAATGGAACAATTTGACTCTCCATCGAAGGAAAACTGTCCTGACAAGGTCCCAATGGAGTGGCTGACTAGATTAAGGCTTCAGGGGTCAAAGTAATGCATTTTGGTGCATTCTCAGATGGGTCAAGAAGATCCAACTACATGGGCTCAGGTGAAATGGGTTGGGGTTGAATGGTGGTGTATTGCGGTGGTGATGGGGCTTGTGGGGGTGATGGAGGTTTCCTAGTGATTAAGGTTGTGGATGCAGTGGTATCTGGTTCGAGATCATCTTGGATGTCAATCACTATCTGAGAATCTCGAGTGGCTTCTCAAGTACAAGGTATAGCCAAGGATATCAACTGGGGGTTCAAAATATTCACAGGGAAGAGCCATATCCTGGGTTTCTTAACTAATGGATCCCCTATGAAAGAAGTGGCGAGGATGTCATTGAAATCTTTATTTGATAGTATGACTTGGTATGGGAGTTGTGGAAACATAGGAAACGTCCTCTTCTTTCATTCTAGAGGTTCTTCATCCTCTTTGTCTTCTGAGTCCATCGTCATATGGATCTTTTGTTTCTTTTCTGTTGGCCTTTTTCTTTAAGAGCTCTGTCGAAAAGAGGTAGTGAATGCCATATTTGTGTGGGTTGCGCTTGATGCTAGTCCATGACATGACTGATTTATTGAATGTTTCCTCATCTAGGTAGAAGGGGAGTAACCTCGAGTGGAAATATTTTAGCTTCGTATGCCTCAGGAAAACAAGAGTGTTGTGGTGGTTCAATCCAAAGGTGATATTCTTGGTGTTTAGGGTAAACAAATATTGTGGTATGCATCACTGCTAAGTTGTGTCAATCAATTGATTGTACCACTTTGATAAAGAGGCATTGTTGAATTCATGGTTCTCCTGATCCGCCCTTAAGTGCAAAGGTTCAAACATTTTTTCAAGGAGACCTTTGTCTGTTAGTGCCAACTGTCTCCCCATGGATGGCTTTCATATCCCCATGGAAAATGCTACTAGTAGGCATCCATATGTGAAGGTTACACCTTTCTCTTGAGCTTCCTCACAAGCTACCAGGAGTTCCTCTAGTAGGTAGATGCACCAGTTGAATACAAATCTATTTATGCAGAAGTTGACCACTGAAAGGGTGTCCAAGGTGCATTCTCCCTTGTAATAGGACCGCATGACCTTTCTCAAAATTACATAGCAGAATGTCTGAACTGTTTTTGGAATACTTGGGTCAATATTCAATGTTCTTACACTTCTCTCTGTGTGCAAATTCTCGTACAAGCTAATTTCACCTTTCTTCTTCTCGTGCTTTCTCGAGCCTTGGAATCCTTTGGTGACATCCTTACCCTTGAGATATAAGTTGGTGAGTTGATCGATGTCGTCTGCATGAATCCAATACCTCTGGTCTAGCCATAGGATTCTGTCATGCACTCTGTTGATCAGAAATTTCGTGCAACGTGCAACCACACTAGTGGTCCTCAAGACTGGTAAGTCTTTGAGGTGCATGATTATGGATTTGAAAAGATTGGTATATGTGGGCTTAGGTACAAATTGCATGCCTTCGATGTGATTTGGAACCAAGTCCTAAAACATGTCAATGTTCATATGTGGGAACAACACTTGGTCTACCAAGTCAAGGTAAAAAATATGTACTTGCTTTGGCTTCCCCTTGAGATCCCCAAAGATCTCGATCCGAGGATCATACAGTTTGTCTAGGATTGCTTCTTTGGGAGATGATCTCTGGCCTCCTATTTCTCTCGATATGGTACCTCTGAAGTGCTGATACGCTGGATAAATCTGGGTCGACTTTTTGACAAGAGAACAAAAATCTATGAGGGTATGCGCAATTGTAGAAATTTCAAAATCTAGCTAACAACAAATAATGATTCTTGCTTGCACATACACGAGGTATTAAACTCGATAAATGGAAAGATTTTTTAAGTGCACATAATGACACTCATGATTAGGCCACAAATGTGATTTTAGGCTTAGTTTTCTGACGAGATGAATAATGGGGTAGGATCTATCAACTGATCTTGGCTTTTAATGAACACACTGACATGGACATGGTTGAGCTGAGGGGATTATCCTTTTAACAACTGAGAATCATGGTGGGGATATCGATGTAATTTATGCATATCACTCCTTTATGGCTTAACATAAAGTTCTGATGGGTTACGGTGACTGTCATCAAGCATATGACTGGACTGGATGTGTGTGGCACATGGGTTGTGATCGATCTCGGATTCGCCCCCCCTGGACCAAAATGTGGGTCCCCATCATATTAAATGAATTCACTTAATGTAATGGTGAATCTTCCAATCTTGTGTGTCTAAGTAAGAATTTATGTGGAAAAGGAACACTTAGACTAAAAAAGAATATATGTTGTGGCGCATTAAACACACACTCCAACATTTATTAACTGAATTAAATAAATTGAAGGAAATGAAAATCTAACTACTGTATGTGCTACTTTGGACTAGAGAAACCGTGCTTTGGATCAAGCGTGAGAAATTTAGGGTTTTAGGTGGGCACCATTCACCCATCCTGATCGAAGGATAACATCTAGTTGCGTGATCCTGACTGCACCAGAATGTCATATTTCCACAACTATGAATGTACACAACCAATGCATGCACAACTTTCCTAGATGTTTCTAATATCGGTTGTCATAGAGTACCTTGTCCCCTTGCACAAATATTTCGGAATTAATATGCTTTCATGCCAAGATTTCTTCCTAGCTTTCTCAATTGTTTGATGAAAATATGCTAAAAATCTTTCTTCCTCAAGCTCTTGCAAGTTTGCAATCCTCTGCGCCATTGATTCGTCATCTGTCATGTGTGTAGCATGTACTATATAGAGGCTAGGGGTAATAAATTTTGTGGGTACAACAACTTCTTTCCCATCGACCAACTGAAATGGGGTAGACATTTGTAACTTCTTTGTGGTAGTCCTGTAAGCCCATAAGACTATTGGAACTCTATCATCCCAGTCTTCCTGGTTTGCGCAACATACTTTTGTTAGTCCTCTTTCCAGAATTTTATTGAATGCCTCTACTATACTATTATCTTGTGGATGGTAGGGACTTCTCTTATAGTGTTGTATAATAAATTTAGTTGTCAACGTTGCGATAGTACTTCTGATAAAGTGACTACCTTGATCAATGGCTATACTTCTAGGACATCCAATCCAAGTGATAACATTCTTGAAGATAAATCTAGTAGATTTATCTTTAAAATAGTATTGAACTTCCTCTGGTTTATCCCATCTTGTAAGGTAATCAGTTGCAGTAATGATGTATCTAGCCTTGGAGTGTTTAGCCGAGGGGTTGATCAATCCATTAAAATCAACATCCCACTTCTCAAATGAATGAAGTTCTCTTACTGGTTGAAGGGGTAATTCATTTCTGCATGAGGGATTCCCTACTCTTTGGTAGGTGTCTCAATATCTATCATATTCATTAGAATATTTAAATAATGTGGCCCACCATAATCCATCTTGAAGTACCTTTAGTGCAGTGGCTTTAACTCCAATATTTCCTCCCACAACTCCACTATGGAATTCCCACAGGATATCCTTCCTTTCATGGTTCAAGACACATCTCCTCAGGATGTTTTCAAGTCCCAATTTGTAAATTTGTTTGGCAATCAATTGATAGTTTTATGCGTGAACCACCATGTGTCACTTTTGGGTTGTAGAGTAAGTTTTTGGGTGGGTCCCTATGCTTAGGAAGACAACAATGTCTTCAAGGTACTCTGGGATGCCCTCAATCCAAAACAAGTCTGCATATGAGAGTTGATCATCCACTGCTCCGTCACTTTCCCCTAACTCCAATTTGGAAAGGTGATTTGGACCCACATTGCATTTTCCTGGTTTGACAATTACCTCAAACGAAATTATTGGAACAATAGTATCCACCTGCAAATTGTTCCTTCCAGTACTGGTTTATTGACTAGGTACTTCAAGGCATAATGGTCAGTGAAAAAATTGAAATGCGAGCCTAGCAAGTACTGTCTAATTTTTTTTAATGCATATATCATATCCAAACCTTCCCTTTGAGTGGTTTTATAGTTGTACTCATCTTGCGATAGTTTTCTTCTGGAAAAGTAGATAGGGTGGTCCATATTCGCTTTCCCTGGTTGCGCTAAAATGGCTCCTAGGGAGATGCCTGATGCATCCACATGTACATGGAATTCAATTTCCCAATTGGGAAATATTAAGATAGGTGCAGTGCTTAGTTTTTCTTTGAGAATATTGAATGCCTTGTCACACTTTGTTATCCATCAAAATAGTTCAGACTTCTTCAGTAATTTCTCAAGGGGTGCAGTGATATTTTCATACCTTTTGATGAACCTACAGTAATATCCTGTATGTCCCAGTGTGGATCACAACAATTTGGCACTTGTAGGTGGTGATATGTTCAGAATGACTGGAACTTTAGCTGGGTCTACCAGGACTCCTTCTTTGCATACAATATGGCCTAATAGATTTCCATGAGGTACACATAAAATACACTTCCTTAAATTCAAAGATATCTGCATTTCACGACATCTATCAAACATTAATCGGAGTAGCCCGAAATGATATTTTAACAGGATGTACACCATCCAATCATCCATATAGACTTCTACAAACTTGTCGATGAATTCTCGAAACACTGCTATCACAATTCGAGAAACAAATGTAGGGAAATTCTTCAAACCAAAGGGCTTCAGGTTATATGCGAATGATCCCCATTTGGTAGTGAATGTAGTCTTCTTATTGTCTTCCTCTATGATTTTGACTTCATGATATCCTGAGAATCTGTATGTAAATGAATAAGATTTTTTTCCCACCACTTGGTCTAGTACCTCATCACTAAAAGGTGTTGGAAATAGATCATGCACACATGTAGAGTTTAGACTCCTGTAGTCCATGCAGACCCAAATGTCTTATGTACCTTTCTTACTCTGGATAAATATGGGGCCAATCCATTCTGCTTCTTTGACTGGGAAAATAAGTCATGCCGCAATCATTTTTTCCACTTCTTTCTTAACATTCTCTTCTATTATAGGGTTGAGGTGGTATGGTTTGTGCTTCATGGGTCTTGTGTTGAGTTTCAAATCTATTTTCATTTTTCCCATAGCTCCTTTTATTCCTTTTAGTTCTGATAATTTTTTCAGAAACAAGTCCTCATACTCCCTCAACAAACTGTGTACTTCATTCATAGTTTTCTCATCCCAGTAATCTTCCACATAAGCTATATTAGTATTCTCTATGCTCCCTATATTAACTTCCACAACTTCAGTGGTTGATTATAGGAGCTACATGTGAGAGTAGGTATAGTATCATGAATCTCTCTATTGCCTTATGTTTCTGTAATATCTTATTTTCTAAGCTCTTCTAAGTCATCGGGTTTTTCTAGGTCTCTCTCAACTTTAAAACAAGGTACAATTATCTTATCGATTTCAAGACTCAGACCAAACTGAAGTCAAGGGACATGGTTAGAAAATGCTACTGGACTTGATCTCTTCTAACAAATGTCAATAAAAATCATTGACCAAATTCTTTGAAGGATTGTATTAATCTCAGGGTACTCAATTGTGAAGGAGAAATTCTTACAAAATTGGTCTTGCAAGGTCTTCCAACAACTTGTTTGTCTTCTGTCCTCCTCATGTATATATCGGGCCTTTGGAATTGGCCCCAGCGAATGGAAAAATACCTAAACCCATAGGTGAGAGGGTACTTCTGCAACTTTCCACTTCTTTAAGCAATGTTTAATATGCACTCTAGGGTCATACCTTCCATCGAACAATTGCGCACCTTGAAAATCTATATTCATTTCTTATTTTAGTTGATACCTCCCTTGGAATCAACACTTGATGGATTTTTTTATGTCCTCCCACTCTAGGATCAAGGCTTTGTGGGTGTTCCACCATCTACCAGGGGTATCTTGCAAGGATAAGTCAAGAAAACAGATCCTTTTCTTCGCCACTATAATATCTTCCATGTTGGCGAGAAAACTATGTACCTCTAAGGTACCGTCATATATCGGGGGTTTTCTAACCTCAATTCCAATCCATATTTTTTCTCTGACAATTGTGCATCACCTTGATAACCACTCATATGAACCTTCAGGCCAACTGTCAAATGCTACTTTTGAATCCTCAACAGTAGAATGTATGCTTCTCCAACTTACTGATCTCTCTGTAGTAGGATTTATATAATCTGTTCTCATTCTTGTTGTTATGGTTTATAATTGGTCAATAGCCTATGAATCCATATTATGGTCCACTAGTTCAATATATCTATGCCATAAACATGGATCCAAGGGTTGAACTACTTATATCTCATCTGCTTCAAACATCATTGTGTCCCTCTTTAGGTCAATGATTGCATAGTTTTCATATACCCAATCAATCTCGAGTAGATCAAGGTAGGGATCCTTATCTCCCATGATTTCAATTACCTCAAAATCCAATTTGGTCTTAACTGACGCAACCCCCCTACCTCAGTAGGTTCTACTCAACCTCTCGGTCTAAGGATCGTTCTTTACTCCCCTCTAAGTCTGATTGACTTTTTGATTCCTCGCAGGAATCTCCAACACATAAGTGTCTCCATAGGTCCTTCCTCAGTGTTACGCCTATGCACACTGGAACGAAGCACAAACTCTTCCCCACGCGATCAACTGATGAAACTACGGCCTTTGCCCGAAAAGTTTATTTCAGGTTTCACAACATTGTGACCTCCAATGTGAATTCCTCTGACCCTTTTGATCCTCGAAACACTGAAAAGGGTTAACAAGTCTTTGACTCATCCCTTAACTCCACTTGATATGATATTTAACTAAAACCTAGGGCCCAAATATTTCAGCACCTCAGGATTTTGTGTATCGACGATTTTGAAATGAAACAACACCCCTCACTGATAGCCGAAATCACGATGAATCATTGTCATGATCAACGGTCCTGAGCTTCCCATGATCTGACAGTCCTGATTCTATCAAGACTTCGTGAATCAGGAGTTTGAAACTCTCGACTCCAAGTCACAACGTTCTCCACGCCCCTAACTCTAAAATGACGAAATTCAAGCACGATATCAATGATCCTCGTTGATCCAAATCTAACGGATATTATTCCTACTGAGCTTAACTTCTACAAGGCAAATTCAGACCTCATCCTTCCATCAAACGCCTTCCAAATATCTATCCTTTCTGAGCTTTGTTCTGCTGCAAACTCAAGAATTTCTAAAGGATTCTTGCATGCAGTCCTTGTGGCATTCAAAATAACCACTGGTTATTCTACACTTCTAACTTTGTGCACTTCTTGCAACATTAGTTCTTCAACCTTTCTCTTTGGTTGGTAAAGCCTAATACTTCAACTGGTCTGTGCACACCTTGCACGACTCTGTGCTATACCTCCACTTCTATTGGTATAAGAATCAACGGTATCTCTCCTGATCTTTTCTGAGATGAAACTCAGGAATTCGTCAACGCACTCCTTGCGGACTTTCACTGCACTCTTTGTAGGAATTATCAGGAAGAGAAACAATTGAAAATCATACTTCTCCTCTCACAGACTTCATACATTCAAAATGAAATCCAATAATCCATACACATAATATTGAAACGAATGCATAAAAGAGAATATAAACATATTATAAACATACCATTCAATAGATGTAAACCGTAACCATGACACACCATGAAATGGAATCAAAGCATTCTTATATTAATTCCAGTTCTCTTGTACATGGATTTAATAGCAACAACTATCTTCTTATACAAATCCTAAAATATTTTTTCTCCTATTCTCTCTTTCTCTCTTTCTCTACAGCTTAGAATTACAAATAGAATAACAACACACTACAATACATACGAGGGTGTCTTTTTTACGGGTTTTCCCTCTTACATCTCTAAGCTATCTAATCAGAAATTAAAATCTACCTACTTTACATTCATTACAATTAAATGCCTTCATAACCGACATATGAGATAAACACTCAAGATCTATTTAAAATCTCCAAAACATAAATGCAATACATCCTCCTATATATTACATTAATGTCCCTGCATTAAATTTCAAACGTCTTCAAAAATGCGTGCTGGTGCATATCCAGTTGTCTTCCGCTCTTGCACTTGCTTTGCTGGCTTGCTTACGATGCTCCTGCATCATACTCCCTTGGATGAAAAATTCATGAACTCCTGTTCATGAGCTCTTGCACCATATGTCCATGTTTCTGGATATTTTCTTTGCTTTCCCTACTTGCATCTTCAATCGGGCATCCCTTCCATTTTATCAAATACTCAAAATATTTCTTCCTCTGGGTCTTGTTGTTAATCCTCTGATCAATTATCCTTTCCATCTACAACTTTTTAGCTACAGGCATCTGTTTAACCCATTTCATTTCCTCTAATTCCTCTATTTCATATGCTCTATAAGGATATATATCTACTATGTTGAATATGGGCGATATTCCTACCCCCTCTAGCAATTCTATTTCATAAGCATTAGCCTGACATTTCCTCAAAATCTTACATGGCCCTATATTTTTCTTTTTCATCTTATTATATGTTCCCCTTGGGAACCTTTTTTTTCTCATGTGAGCTAAGACCAAATCTACTACTTTGAAATGAAGTTCTCTTCTGTGCTAATCTACTCTGCGCTTGTATTCTTGGTTGGAATTTTGCAATCACTCTTTGATTTTACAGTGGATCTCTTGCATCTCTGTTGTGAAATCCTCAGCTCCATCACTTCTAAACTCACTTTTCTCTAAGTATCTCAACTCAGATACCCCTCTCGGCTGCATCCCATACATAATCTGAAATGGGATCTGTCCTATGCTCCTATAAGGTGAGTCATTATATGAAAATTCCACTTGCAGCATAATCCGATCCCACTGACTGTGATGCTCAACTACCAAACTCCTGAATAAGTCTCCCAGACTTCGATTCACTACCTCAGCTCATCCATCCGTCTGAGGGTGATATGCTGAGCTAAAAGATAAATCTATTCTCATCTTTTTCCATAGTGTCCTCCAGAAATGACCAACAAATTTGGTATCTCTATCCAAAACAATACTCCTAGGTAAGCCATGAAGTCTAACAACTTATTTGAAAAACAGGTTTGCAATATGAATTGCATCACTAGTTTTCTGACATGGAATGAAATGTTCCATTTTAGAAAATCTGTCGAAAACCACAAATATGGAATCACAACCTCTCTGTGTCCTCAGAAGTCCTAACACAAAATCCATGCTTACCACATCCCATGGCCTCTTTGGTACTGAAAATGGTTGATACAATCATGTATTTTGTCTCTTCCCCTTTGTGTGCTGGGAAATCCTGTGTTTGTTCACAAACTTCTTGACATCGATCCTCATCCCTGGCCAATAATATAAACAGTTCAGTTGCGCAAACATTTTTTCATGGCCGAAATGTCCATCCAATCCTCCACTATGGTTTTCCTTCAGAAGATTCTCTCTCATAGAAATATTCAGAATACACAACTGATTTCCCTTGAATAACAGTCCATCTTGAACCATACATTCAATCCATTATCTTCTGTCTCTTAGAACTGGATTCTCACATGCTTCATAAGCGTCTTTAAAATCTAGGTCATCTATGTACATATCCTTAAGGTTATCGAAACCTAAGGTCTTCACACAAAACTCTTGCAAAATCAAACATTTCCTATTCAATGCATCAACAACCTTGTTAGCAATTCCAAAAATGTGCTTTATAACAAAAGTAAAGTTCTACATAAATTCAACCCATTTTGCATGTTTTTGGTTCCATTTCTCCTCTTGAGTTATGAATTGTAAAGCGTGATTATCGCTATACAAAACGAACTCTTTCGGAACCAAGTAATGCCTCAATTTCTTCATTGCCTGTATGATTGCATAAAATTGCTTATCATACGTTGAGTACTTCATCTTACTCTCGTTCATCTTCTCACTGAAGTATGCAATCGACCTGTTGTCTTGACTTAATACTTCTCCAATTGAAAATCCACTTGCGTCACATCTGACTTGAAATGTTTTACTGAAGTCTGGCAAAACCAAAACTGGTTGTCCAGTTATCTTCTCCTTCAACAACTTGAAACTTTTCTCTGCTTCCTCCGTCCAATGAAAAGATTTATGTCTTTTCTTGACTGTGTCCATCATTGATGCAAAAATTCCACTAAAATGTCTGATGAACTTCCTGTAAAAACTAGATAATCCATGAAAGATTCTGACTTCAAATATGTTCCTTGGAGACGACCAATCCCTAATCGCTTTTACTTTCTCAAGATCCATCTTCAACTCGTTCAAAGAGATCACAAACCCTAAATAAATGATTTATTTCTTCATGAAAGATGACTTCTTCAAATTTATCAACAAATTTTCTTGCTATAATCTCCTCATCACTAGAGTTAGGTGTCTCAAATTCTCTTCTTCAGTCTTACTGAAGATCAGTATATCATCAAGATACACAATTACAAATTTCCCAATGAAATATTTGAAGACTTCGTTCATCAACCTCATAAAATTATTGGGCACATTCGTCAAGCCAAATGACATGAAAAGACATTCGTATAACCCTTCATTCATCTTGAATGTTGTCTTCCATTCATCACATTCCCTCATTCTAATTTGATGATATCCTCTTTTCAAATCAATTTTTGAAAAAAACATCACTCCACTCAAGAAATGCATCAAGTCATCCATCCTGGGTAAAGGAAATCTATACCTGATGGTGATTTTGTTTATAGCCCTCAAGTCTGTACACATTCTCCATCCACCATATTTCTTTGGACTTAACACTGTAGGTACATCACATGGACTCAAACTTTCTCTAACGAATCCTTTGTCCATCAAATCCTGGACTTGCTTCTTAACCTCTTCATTCTCTCGTGATCTCAATTTGTACACTGGTTTGTTTGGTAAACTATTTCCTGGTATAAGGTCAATGTGATGGCTTATACTCTTGATGGGTGGCAACGAACAAGGCAATTCGTCCACTACTATATCAACGAAATTCTCAAACAATCCCTGAATTTCCTCAGGTATATCATCTATCGAAGTACTGGTCAAAATAACTCTAGGTTTCCTTACCATAGAAAATTGCATGTATTCTTATTTATTGACTTCATCCAGAAGTTCCTTCCCACTCATGAGAAGTATAGTATTTCTTGCTTCCACTTCCACCTTATTGTCTTTAATTGGAAGCAACATAAGCATTCTACCATTCTTTTCTAAGGTGTATGTGTTATTTCTTCTGTCATGAACAACATTTTTGTCATATTGGCACAGTCTCCCCAACAAAAGATGTCATACATCCATGGGAATAACATCGCATAAAATTTCATCTCTGTATCCCCCTATCTTAAATTCAACTAAACATTGTTTAGTGATAGTTACCTGATGTCCTTTTTGAAACCACAAAACCTTGTATGGGCTCGAATGTGCAAAAATTTCCAATTTCATCTTCTCCACCATTTCTGTGGATACTAGATTATATGTACTTCTACTATCCACTATGACCTTGCATACCCTATCCTTGGTCTTGCAAGCAGTTTTGAACAAATTGTTTCTCTGGACAAGATTCTCTACCTCTTTCTCTGGCTTCAAGAGAATTTTTCGCATCATTAAGGATATTCCACCTTCTTCATCTTCTACCTCAACATTTCACCTTTGTTCTTCTAAAATGTGAGCTTCACCTCCATCCTTTTTTCTATCAGGACATTTGAAATATTTTTGTCCGATCTTTCCATAGACAAAACACTTTATTTCACCTCCTCGGCCTCTTCCTCTTGCTCGAGAAAAAGTGTTCTTATCGGCATATTGTCTCCCCTGTGAACTTCCTCCTCTTTCAGGGTGTGTATGAGGTTTCTTTTCTTCATCCTTGGGCTTATGTACTCTATCCTGGGCAATTGCTTTGCCTCTACTCTGACTTCTACTTCTTCCCCTTTGACTTTTATTTCGGCCCAATTTCTCTTCAGCCTTCAAATCCATTTGATAACCATATTCTACATTCTTGTTTTTTACCATGCTCATCTCATCTTGAATGTCATATCTCAGACCATTCATGTATCTCATGACCTTTTCAACATCACTCTCACGATGACCTACTCTGATGTTTATCCTATAGAACTCTTCAGTGTATTCCTTCACTGTCATCCCCTTCTGTCTCAAATTCTTCATTCTTCGAAACAGATTGATTTGGTAATCTCTGGGTATAAACTTGGATTTCATATTTGCAACCGTTTTATCCCATATTTTAATTCTTTGCTTGCCTTTGCAACGCCTTCCAGCCTGCAGCTCATCCCACCATAGTGTTGCATGCCCTTTATGTCTAGTGACATCATGTTTAACTTTTTTATCTTCCTCGACATCCTCATAGTCGAAGTATTTATATAGAGTTCTAAACCAATCTAGATGCTCCTCAACGTCTAAGTTTCCTTCATACATCGTGATGTCCATTTTTTCTCTGTCCCCTATTCTTGCAATGACTCGGAATAGACGTTCTTCTGCAACATCCTTGGCTACAAATTCTTCTTCATCTCCAGCCTCCTTTTCACTTTCAGTTTCACTAACATCTCCAGTATCAGTAGCTCATATTTGTGTTGTCTCCATGGCATCTAATCAAGCACAAAGTTCTCTCATTTCCCTTTCCACAGATGGATTGGGCATCGCTCGCTCTTGACGTCTTCTTGGCAGCATTGTTTCAATCTGTCCACACAGAATTCAAATCACAACTTGCCTCCTGTCTTCCTCCTTCTTATAGAAAACAATGATTGTATTCTCTAATACCACCTAACGCATCCACCCTACCTTAGCAGGTTCTACTCGACCTCTCAGTCTAAGGATCATTTTTTTCTCCCCTCCAAGTCTGATTGAATCTTTGATTCCCCATAGGAATCTCCAACACACAAGTGTCTCCACAGGTCCTTCCTCATAATTACACTTGTGCACACTAGCATGAAGCACAAACTCTTTCCCATGCGATCAACTGATGCGACCATAGCCTTTTCCCGAAAAGGTTATTTCAGGTTTCATGACATCATGACCTCCGATGTGAATTCCTCCAACCCTTTCGATCCCTGAAACCCTAAAAAGGGTCAATGGGTCTTTGATTCATCCATTAACTCCACTTGATATGATATTTAACTAAAACTTGGGGCCCAAATATTTTGGCACCTCAGGATTTTGTGTATCGGAGATTTTGCAATGCAACAACACCCCTCACCGATAGCCAAAATCATGATGAATTCTTGTCACGATCAACGGTCCTGAGCTTCCCATGATCTAACAATCCTAATTCTAATGGGACTTCATGAATCGAGAGTTTGCAACTCTTGACTCTGAGTCACAACGTTCTCTACGCCACGAACTCTGAAATGATGAAATTCATGCACGAGATCAATGGTCCTCATTGATCCAAATCTAATGGCTACTAATCCTCCTGAGCTTAACTTCTGAGAGGCAACTTCAGACCTTGTCCTTCCATCGAAATCCTTCTAAATATCTATCCTTCCTGAGCTTTTTTCTGCTACAAACTCAAGAATTTCTAAAGGATTCTTGCACGCACTCCTTAGGACATTCACAATAACCATTGGCTATTCGACACTTCTAACTCTGTGCACTTCTTGCAACAATAGTTTGTCAAACTTTCTCTTTGGTTGGTAAATCCTAATACTTCAACTGGCCTACACACACCTTGCATAGATCTATGTTATACCTTCACTTCTGCTGGTATAAGAATCAACGGTATCTCTCCTGAGATTTTCTGAGATGAAACTCATAACTTCGTCAATGCACTCCTTGTTGAATTTCACTGCACTCTTTGCAGGAATTCTCAGGAAGAGAAACAATTGAAACTCATACTTCTTCTCTCATAGACTTCATATATTCAACATGAAATCCAAACATCCATACACATAATATTGAAACGAATGCATAACAGAGAATATAAACAGACTGTAAACATACCATTCAATAGATGTAAATCGTAACCATGACACACCATGAAATGGAATCAAAGCATTCTTATATCAATTCCAGTGCTCCTTTACATGGATTTAATAACAAAAACTATCTACTTCTACAAATCCTAAAATCTATGTTTTCCTATTCTCTCTTTCTCTCTTGCTCTATAGCTTAGAATTACAAATAGAATAAAAACACACTACAATACATACGAGGTTGTCTTTTTTACAGGTTTTCCCTCTTACAGCTCTAAGCTATTGTTGGCCACTATAATTGCTTAATTAAATTCAAACAACCAAGTGAAACATAAATTATCAACCCAGGGAAGTCTTTTGTTTCAAAGATAGCTGCGCACTATATATGCTCAATTCCAAAAGCACTTAGTGTTGTAGTAAGGAA
>ML804196.1:110211-134659 GCA_009831015.1 Picea engelmannii | reverse complement strand
CGCTGAGGTTAAGACTGAAAATGCATATTTTACCTGGATAAACAATGCATAGATAAATCCGATGTAAACGCCAGGAGGAAGCTCAAGTTTGGGCAAAAATGAAATTTCCATATGTCGGGTTAAAACAATGATTAAAATGCGAGGAGACACTCCACACTGGGCGAGTTAGGCAGGATAAAAACACAGAGAACAAATTCGTGTTCCAGAAGAAGAATCGTGGCTGGGAAACATCTGGAGTGCACTCTGGTATGAGCACTACGCAGTGGGTTAAGGAAGGTTGGGCGAATTTTAAAAGTCCAGAGGTTTAAGAATGCTCAAGTATTAATCAATTGCAAAGAGATAGGAACATTGCCTTGTGAGTGTCCTAACGCAGAGGTGAGGTACCTCTAAACTCGCAGAGGTGAGGCACCTCTAAACTTGCAGAAGTGGCATGCTAACCCTGGTTTTTAAAAAGGAAGAAAAAAATAACGCAGAGGTGAATAACAAGGATAAATTGAGTGATAATCCAAGCCCAATTGCAGATCAATTCCCTTTAAAATTCAAGCTTGGGTTTATGAGGGAGAGGAACACATTAGATTAAGCAATGATCAATCCTTTTAAATTTCGAACCATTTTATTCAACCTACATTTTACAAATAGCAAGGACCATCCATATTCTAATGACATCTCACACGAAGAAAACAAGCCGGAGCCAATGTCCATTCAACAAAATTTAAATCTTTTACATCCTAAATATGAATACAATACAAAAATCGATAAAATACCTTAGCCAACGATGAGAATTCAAAGAGGATCTCCCACGCTCGCATTCCTTCTAGCTCCCCGCTTGCTAACCGTGAATACTTCACCGGTACCTCCTCGCCAACTCTAGGGGTACTCTTCTTCCCCTGTAGCCCCTCTGTAGCCCCTCGAGCCGCAAAGGGGCCATGCACCACACAACCATATCTTTAGCTCCCAACTCACCTCGCAAGGTCGAGCTACCACTCTCTATTCGAGCTGGGTATCCCAACTCCCATAAGAAAAATCAGTCAAGAAAAATCTAGCAGCATAACCTTACGCATACCAGTTGTGATCATTTCCTCCTCTCTGCTATTACTTTTATAGATTTCTTCTTAGTGACACTTCCATTTGCACATTTAATTCGTTTTATAGAAAAAATTATTAGGAAAAATTATCCCCTGTACATTTGTCACCCGATCCCTTAGTTGCACCAGAATTTCATTTAATTAATTAAATTAATTTTCCAATTTCCCTCACCCACCTGAAAGCGTTCCTAAAAACGCTCCTCGATGTCCCTTATTCCCTCACATTCTCTTAATGAATGATGCATTTCTTAAAGCTTAGTTGAGTTCATTTTTAGGAAAGTTCTCTATACTAGATTCCTTCTATGTTCCACATTCATTTTGCAATTAATTTTCCCTTTTTGTCTAAGTTTGAATTTAGCAAGTTTTGCACATAAACAACAATTAATATTTTTAAATAATTTAATCCTCCTTTAAATTCTAAATTTAATTTTTACCCCCCATTTTCTTCATCCCCCCTTTATTAATTGCTTAATTAAATTTTTTTCCTCACATCCTACTTAGACCTAGGCTTTAATTTCAACTAGGCTTAGCAAATTTTTAAGGGAAAAGATATAATTAATAAACTTTATTGATACATAATTATTTTAAGGCTGACCATGTCAAGGTAAGATATTGTTTTCTAAGCACCTAGGTTCATTGACTCACCCATGTTTAAAAATTGTGACGTGCCCTTTAAGATGCACTACATGCTCCAAGGGTGCCACTCGTCTTTATTCATGTTTCATCTATGCGACGTGCCCTTCAAGATGCACTACGTGCTCCAAGGGTGTCACTCCTTTTTCATGTTTTATCTATGCAACGTGCCCTTCAAGATGCACTACGTGCTCCAAGGGTGGCACTCTCCTTTTGACTAATTTTGGTAGACGTCTAACCCTTGGAGTCAAAATTCCGTCAGGTGACCTTGTGGGAGACTAAGGGTCTCTGAAGAATAAGGACCTTGCCTTATTGCACGCCCCTTGGAATATTCGTGAGCGATTGTCTCAGTCTACCCTCACGACATTGTGGATCTCTCGAACTAAGTAATCGTTAACCTACAGTTTGAGCCACGACGAGAGTGCTAGTAGGCTATGGTAGGGATGTTGCCACACCTCTCCCTCCATATCTTTGGTTGTCGTGCATGACCCCTTTACTCCAAATGCGAGTCTTATTAGTAAGCAATTGTCAGCCTGCATCCATCAATGAAACATGTCAACGATCCATAAACAACATCATAATATATCCAGTCATATGTCACATATGCAATAACATAAATACTCAAACCATACATAGTCCACTCCCTGACTCGATCCAGAGTCCAAGGAGGTCCATCGATGCCATCGAAATCCTCAATCTGTTAAGAGTCCCGCACACTCAGGAGAAACCAATCAATAACACCTGTCTATACATAATTACATAACATGACATCATAATCCACAGTCTGATCATCATAATTCATAAGTGAAGTAGTCAATCACATAATGAACCGGATCACTTGCATGCAAGTGTCCTGAAAGAACAAGTCACATCAGGTGCGGGCAAGAGCGAAATGTTACACTGCAATTGTGTCAAGTGGAAGCGTGGATTAAAAACTAGAGAAAATGCTTAGATGTGTGGAACCTCTCTTGGAATAAAAAAAAACTCGGTGATTGTAGGCTATTTTACACTCATCTCCCCGCCTTGAAAGAACATTCTCTAATTTTCACCTGAATTATTTGTAGTTACCTGCATGCGTCAAGTGTTGAATTGGTAGATCTTTGGTGGCTTATAATTGTGGGAATTGCATTGTTTTTCTTCTGGGCCCTAATCATTACAATGTTATTTTAATATATTATGGGATGTTACCGAGCCTAGATAGTTAACAAATTGCCTCTTCCCAACGTTGTAATTAGGGTTAAATTTCATAAGAGAAGTAGAGTCCTCCTTTTTTTTCTTGCAATCCATAATCATGGGTAATCATTATTTCAGACCTGTGTAATTATTATTTCCATGAAAGGAACTATCTATAGGTTGAATGAGGTAGATGTGTCCAGAAAACCTAGGCAATTGTGTAGACTCCCAGGAACTACCTTTCCCAACTCTTTTCTATGGAACTAATTTGTTTGCTATGGTTTCTCAAGACTCATGTTTATTCGAGATCAATGTTTCCTCCCATGAGTTAGTTTTTTTCATATTTGATTGGCCTACCAACTATTTTACTCAGGTCTCCCACCTTGAAGGAACTTTCTCTAATTCTCAAACACATTATTTGGAGTTATCTGAACTTTCTCTAATTCTCAAACACATTATTTGTAGTTATCTACTTGCGTCGAGTGTTGCATTCCCTAATCTTTCCTGGAACTTTATAATCGCGGGAATTACAATGTTTTTCTTCCTGCCCCTTATCATTACATTGTTACTCTAATATGTTATGGTTGTCTTCTAATATGTTATGTTATTTTTTTTCCCTAGCACAACCACATAATTGGTGGTTGATGAAATCCAATAGGTATATTTAATTTACAAATCCTAATTTTAGCATAAACCCTTATTAGGGTTTCTAAATGAAATAAGCCTAGCGATGTTTATCAACCACAATTATGTGGTTGTGCTAGTTCTAATTCATATGTTAATTACATAATTGCAAATTAATAAAAAGTGTGTTTCTCTTTTAAATTTCCTCTTTTTGTCTAGGTATTAGTTTGTTTTATCTTCCACAGACCGACATCGAGTTTGATTTTTGATACATAGATATATAATTAGAAGCGATCAGGTTTGCTGAATAGAAAAATGAAAGAGATGTTGTTTATGTTAAGAAGTGTATACAATTACAACTGTATGAATTTATAAGCTAACAAGCGCACACATAAATCACATGAAGTGTTGTGGCTCTACAACTTGATCGATTTCATTGAATTCTTAATCAAGAACTATATAGAAAGTTGATTGATTTCATTGAATCCTTAGTCCTTAATCATTAATATATCAAGTGCTGATAGATAGAAAAATTTACAGTCAAAACCTCCCTATTAATCGTCCCTTAATCCACTGTTGAGAGCTAATGTGATTATCCATGCATAGAAGACGACTATTCTTGGTGAGGGTGGTGATTGTCATAGCTATACCGATGGGGATTTTAGTGTTTGTTACAGGGTCTCATAGTTGATATTAATATATCTGTGTGGAGGTGAGGGAATTAGGAGTATATTTAAAGTCCATCTTCATGCACATTGAAGTAACATGCATAGATCTCTCCTGCTCCACAACGACTAAATTTTTAGAGTTCTCAATCTATAATTTTATTCATTTGCTCTGATCACAAGAGGAGGGACAATGTATTGTATCATATCATATAATGGCGAAAGACAACACTGGTATTCTAGGAATTTCTAAAATTGTATAGTCATTAAATAGTTGATCATATCATACGACAAAATAAATAGAGCAATACATCCAACATGTTGACTATGTGACAGGGTTAATATTTACAGGTCATTCATCTCTTTGCTATGTCCAAATCATACATTCTGGAAGATTTATCTTCTTCATCAATTGAATATCAAATAATAACACTCCTTAAGAGTCATAGTAGATCACTAAGCTTTCGGCCCTGTCAACAAATATATCCAAAATGTCAAAATTTTTGAAAAATGAAATTATAATACCAATGAAAGGGACCTCGAAAAATTTCAGGAGGGAGCAAAAATGATTGGATGTTTACGTGCAATCGGTTGTTGGGATTGTGATTTTCCGACTTTGGCCTCTAATTCAGCTCCCAATCTCTCCTCTATAAATGATGGGGCTCCTGCTAACCTTTTCCCTTCTTCTTTATTAATATTGTTAGAAGTTGTTGGTGATTATTCATTATAAAACAAAAGGGGATTTAAATATAGTTCCTCAAGCATCTCAGGATCTGGATGAATCAATTGGAAAAAAATCAAACCAAAGATTCCCTATTATAACCACAAAATATATATAGTTAATCATATTCCATGAATGAATACAATTTGATCGGATAGAGAACATGAAGAAGAGTTGTGAATACCTTTGGTGGAATGAGCTTTCAAGCCAAGTTGTCAATTTCCATGACAACAAGAACTGTCTACCGCATAAAGACTATGATTCCAGTCTCTGCGGACATGGCCCTAATCGATGGCATGTTTCCAAACTCTTCTCCCTTGCCTTGCCCTAATTGCCATTGTCCCTTGGTCGATTCTTAGTTGTGAAACCCTTCATAATTTAGCGGCAGGGTACCTTTGTGGAAATCAAAGAGACAATGTAAGCAATTATTTTCAATATTTTTTAATCTTCTATAATATACTAAGAATTATATCTTATTGAAGGGTGAATGGGTTGGGGTGAAGCAAATTTGAAATTGATTTATGGTGTAGTGGGTAGAGGAAGAAAACACCATAATGTGAAAGCACTTATAATATGAAACACCAGAAAATACCATGTCTAACATCCTCCATTACCATGTACTTGTAGAAAATGAAAGTCCTGGAAAATATGACAGTTGTAGTTTGTAGATGTATGGGAGGTATGGCCAAACATGACATAAATGTAAATATGATGTTGTAAAAGTTAAAAGGTTAATAGTGAAATTTTTTAATGTTAAGTAATTTTTCTAATCACCTAAACGTCGCAATCGGTCACATAGTAATTTCTTAACATGATTAAGTAATTGTGAAAAAGTAAACACGTTAACCGATTCCTTTAAAAATGCTAGGAAGTTATCCACATTAAATTTCATTCATTGATTTGGAAGGATGATGAAGAATATGCCAAAATCTTCAATTGCTAGCCATAAGATTAGAATTTATAATTAGAAGGTCATTAAATGTGCTCATTTCCAATAGGTGTACACCTTTCAGTGTAATAACGAAGTTGAAAAAGCGTTGGTGTGCGATTAGTGTTGATACGTCACAATCTCACACAAGCGCCACCTGTTAATGCCTTGTTATTTGAGGATAATATCATTGTATATGGTTAAGGATTTTTATCTCACCTTTTTTCATAGATGATTTTAGGATAATATCATTGTATATGTAGGATTTTTATCTCACTTTTTTTTTAAGATGATTTTAAGGGTTCAATTTCGCAAATGGGTTAATTTTCTATGATTTTTCCCCAAAAAACATTTGCCAATTTCCGTTTTTTCTAAAAACAATTCGTCCAAATTCCATAGAATAAAATTATTTTACCTTGAAAATCGCCAAAATTCCATAGAAACTATATAAAATCCTTACAAATTTGAATACTTTTACCAAACTATCACCAAACATTTTACATTTTGAATGTTAAGGACTAGTAAGATTAGCCCATTTTTCTACATTTTAATATAAATTTCCATCCTTAAAATGATCCCTTCCCTTTTCAATACATTATATTATGTCGTAGTCTAAACGTTCTATATTTTGGCCCTTTTTCAGTTATTTTATTTCAACCATATTTGTCCGAAATAAGATGAGAAATTGTCGTATCCACATATTTGAGTGGTTAATTCTGTATAATCTGAGTGCTATGGGGTTTTTTTCGCACACTGAATCCATTTCTACATTTATAAATGAAATTTAAACAACAAAAAATTGTGATTTCATGTAGATTCATGTCACTGAATTCCGAAAAAAAGAGCCAAAACGTAGAGCAATTATACAACGCCTTATATTATTAGCATATCTTTAACATCGTTGTCTAAACATTCTACATTTTGGTCTTTTTCACTGGAATATGACCACATAAATCTGAATGTAATTGCAATTTTTTTTATTTAAATTGGATTTATGAATGCATAAATGGATATAGTGTGCTAAAAAAACCCCAAGGCACTCTGATTATACAGACTTAGCCACTCAAATATGTAGATCCAAAAATTTCTCGCCGGATTTCGAGCAAAATTAAACAGAAAAAATCCTTGGAAAAGAGCCAAAACGTAGAGCATTTAGACTATGACTATCTTTAATTGGCCAAATGAGAATGTTGAAGTAATTTGAGGAAATTTTTCGAATCATAAAGATATTGAAATTAAAATGATCTTATTTTAAGTTGGTTTACTATTTTGATGATGATCACTTACAATAACTTTCAAATTGGTGAAAACATAGTGAGTTGTGAAAAGAGAGTGTAAATCCTCGTAGACTCAAGACATTGATATATATATTCAAGGGTAAATTATGTAATTAAATGTATAATCTTTAAGCTATTATTTTATTTTTAAAGACAATAATAAATAGGATACACCAGATCGGAGGAAGGGAACACCAAACATAATCCAGTTATAGACTAATCTCTCATTTACTGCTAAGTAGGTAACATTGCACGAAATATTATGGAAGAGAAGTTGCTCTATTGACTAAATCCTAAAAGGAAAAGTAGTTAGATCTCAATATCGAAATGAGGTCACTTTCGATTCAAATATTTTCAGTATGTAGTATGGATCTCTATCCATTAACCAATTGCTATGGACCCAAAGGTCTGGGTATATTTGAGTAGAATACTAACCCAAAAATAAAGAGTATTTTCAGCTCCAAATATCTTTGTATATTGTTCAAATGTGGACACTAAGGCCTAGCCTCTAGGTACTTTGGAGTTTTGAGTACGGTCCTAACCCATGAACAAATAACATTTTCAACTTTATACACACATTACCAAAGTTGAAGATGTTTGTGTGATCACGTGAATTTTCTATAAGAGTGCAACATATATTTTTTTGAAATACTATTACTAAATTTGACTTCAATGTAACTAACTGTAGAAAAACCACCCTAGAATATAGGACTCAATTGGAAGAAGAAATTAGAAACTCTTAACAAGTAAATAGACTATGTAGAAAATATTGAGCACAAAATGGAGTGTAATGGATAAGAAATCACATTCAAAGGTAGTGCAAAACCTCATGCATTATGAATAGAAGATTTAATAGAGTACCTATGACAACCTAAATGTATGAGACACACTAATATGTATCAAGCCTTTCACTAACCATGATAGAATCTCTTGCATGGAATCTACCAAAATGTTCGGTTGATGAATTTTGTAGCTTCCCCAATAGATTTGATGTACCAATAGATTTGATGTACCGTCTAGTTATGAAGCAATATTGAGAGTCAACATAGATTCCACTAAACATCAAATAGTAGAAATACCTCTATTGATGAGGATCAACGTTTTGAGTTTAAATATTCACATAATTATTTTCCCAAAAACACAAGTAATATGGAAAGCTCATTATGGAAATTGTCTTGGGAGTGTAATTGAATACTAATAAATGGGAAAAATCCAGAACGTACCAAGTTCATAACAAGATAAAAAAAATGTCTATCAATAAAAAATACATTTCCACTCTATATAACAAACTTCAAGAGAAGTAATGTCATATGTCTTTAACATTTAGAAAGGTGTAGAATGCCGGCGCTACCTTTATGAGGGTAATATTTGTAGGGATGATAGGAATATTTCCACTTGAAAACCCTAAGACCAAAATCTTAGCTCCCTAGTTTAAAAGCTTAAAGATGTCTTTCAAGAGCCTTCCCCCTAAATGATCATAGAGAACATCAACTCCCTTAAGGTTTATTGACTTCAAGTACTCCTTGACATTCAATATTATATTGTTTCTTGTAGACTCAACCACATGGTCAACTCCTAATGACTTGAGAAGACGTTCTTTTTCAAGTCCCCTTAATTGCACATACTTGAAAAACTCAACACCATACGATTCATGCTCGTCTTTTGTTTGTAACACATGCATTAATTTCATTTTAATAATAACAGGTTTCTTTAACAAAATATTTCAGACTTTCAATATGAATATTTTCTAGTGACTTAAAATGATATTGAAACAAACCAAACCTTTAAATGAAAGGCCTAAGAGAGAACCCCTAAAAAAGGAGTCTGACGTTACAAAGTAACAAAAGAAGCTTCTTAAAAATAAAGAAGAAAATGTATATAATAATTGAAGGTTAGTCTTGTTATCCCACATATCGTAGGTTGGGAAAATCCCGACCCAATCCACAAACATGAGACAACTATGGGAGTAACTACCCAGAATCACCTTATATAGATACTCCCCTCGCTTTAGTGATGATAAATCACCACAAGGGGGGAGTCCTAGTGAAAATAGGGGAATCGAGACGGAAAGTGATGTGATGGAAGGTGAAACCCCTATAGGTAAAGTTATGAAGTAGAAGAGGGATTGGAAAAGAGTTTGATTGATAAGGGTAGATTGCCAAATTATAGTGCACCTACAAGAGAGTGTTGTGTCTACCCGAGACAATACAATATATCAAGATAATCAAAAGGACAAGAAAGTAAAGCTTGTTGTCCTATATTGCAGCAGTAAAAGACAATATATATATCAACAAATAAATGATAACAATAGCTGCAAGTTATATCACCAAAAGTCAAGTAAATGATGCAAGAGGCTAAGCTAACAATTACTTGTAATAGAAGGTTGTAAGAGAATGTTATCAACAAATTCTTATGATATCCAAGTGGTTGTAGAAAACTTTTTCTACAACGGTAAAATCCAACCACCAAAATTAGCAAGTAAAAGGCTCCAAGCTAAAGATAAGTAGTGGATCCACTCTTACAACCAAGACTCCATTACCCAATATATTAAAGCACTAATCTGAAATTGCATTGGAGAAACAAAATTGTTGCATTGGGAAACATGGTTTGTTGATATTTTTCATTTGTTTGAAGTGGATTAAATTCTACATGTTATTAGATTGCTTGAGCCACTAGGGCATCTATCTTAGCCAAGGATTTATTGTTGTTGTAATCAATCTAATGCTACATCCATTAGGGCTGCAACAAATCTCACTCAAACTCTTTCTTTTAATCTCAATTCCACCATTGAAATTTGCTTGGAAGCTACTATAATTAATCTACTCATCATTGGCTATCTTTTGGGTGGTTTACTTGCTAATTTTGGTGGTTGGATTTTACCGTTGTAGAAAAAGTTTTCTACAACCACTTGGATATCATAAGAATTTGTTGATAACATTCTCTTACAACCTTCTATTGTCACTAATGTCTTGTTCTAGGGGTGTAAGCCATTTTACTTCCTATAGCAAGTAAATCCAACAAGGTAAATCTAGGAGGGTGTAAGCCCTTTTACTCCTCCTAGTAACCTTGAAAAATGATTTATCAAATAAAAATTAAGATAAACTTGGTGGAGGGTGTATGCCCTCATACTCCTCCAAGGGTTCTAGACAAGAATAGCATGAAATAAGAAGAAATTATTAACAAAATGTAGAAAATTACTTACCAATTCCACAAGATAGTTTGATAAAACCCTCATTTACCAAGTAAATTTCATCCACATGCAAGAAATAAGCCTCCAAGTGGGTAGCGTACCACTTTAGCTCCACAATATACAAGTAAGCATTCACAAATTTGCACAAGAGAGAGAGATAGACCAAATTCCCAAAGAGGGAAAAAGTTTACGCCAAGTATGTCTTATTCTCGAGTGAGAATCTTGTGAAAATGAAATGTCCAATGACCTTTATTTATACAAGGTCATGTAAAATGGATTTTTCCACTTAGTTAGAGTAAAACAAAAAATAAGGAGTCTAACCTCCTTATTTTTTCCCTTTAAAACAATAATTTGATTTTTACATAAAAAGGAAACCCTAAAGGTGACATCACACCCTAATAGGGTGACATTTTGGCATGAAGAGGAAGTCGTTGAGTAAGATGAGGACTTCGTTGGGCCTCCAAAGGCATAATATCCATGGTGTAAGGGCTTCTCTTCATCAAAGTGTGTCAATAATCCATCAAGTCATCACCACCATCATCAAACCTTATCCCCCAATGTGATGGCAAGCTCCTCAAGAAGACGTTTTGACCTTCCAAGGCCAAATGTTGGGCTAAGATGGGCTAGGTATCATCGCCCAAGGTGTCTTCACTTTCCTCCAAAGGGAGCATCCATCATCTGTCAGCTCCCAATGTGTGGGTCATGGCATCTACTATGTGGGCTTCAAGCCCCAATCGTGGACCAAGCTAGGCTTGTTACTCCAACAAAATCCATCAAGCAAGGTCCTGCAAAGACAAATGAATGCGCCCTCTAAGGGTATCAAGTCAAATATATTATGCTAAGTAAAATCACATATAATACAAGAGCCACCTAAACATGTGCATCAAAACTACCCTTTCAAATTAAACATGTGCTCAAAGACCCTATGAAACTTTCCAAGTTTAGATATGGGAGGATTTTCATGGTGACCTATTAGGTGAGTCATTCCTCAAGTCAAGGAGTGTGTCCTAGGTGGACCCTCTCTAAGGCTTGTAAAACATATGAAATGGACAAGGGGAAAACTTTTGGGAATGGGTTTCATGACATACAAGGGTTCTTATTGTCTCATTATGGGTGTTTGTGTAGAGGGTGTGTTGCACTTTCATTTTCGATGCAAAATTTTTCCAAGCCCATTTATTTCCATTAATTAATTAAAGTGTTTCAAGGTTGAAGCAAAAGTGGGACTTCTACCTAAGAATGAAAATGATTGCCCACCTTGACTCTACCCTAGTCACATTGTGCTTCCCCAAGTTGAAGACAATGTGTGGGACTTCTACCTAAGAATGAAAAACATTTCCCACACGCGCTCTACCTTGGTTGGAATTTTTAGATTGTTATTTATTTTACAGGTCCCATTAGTTTCTTATGAGAGACATTTCATTGTCCTCAAGATCCTTGGGCGAGCATATAGAAGGTTTATAATTGGATTTTATCTTTTTCCAGCTACAATCCTCTTCGCCTTCAACCCCTTCTTCCCATGAAATGAGGTACAATCCCTTATTGGGTCAGTACGCCCGAAAATCCCAAAAGATGAGGAGATGAAAAGGATGAAGTGTGGAAAGTGGAAAGTGTGATTTTGAATGGTACGATGAATAATCAAGGATACCTCCCAGTAGCAAACCTTTCCCTAAGGGTGGCCACTTACTAGGGCACAATGTCAACCACCAAGGTGAAACAAGAAAAAGAGAATAATTTCCAAGTAGTCATTCTATAATCAAGATAAGTTTGATGCACATATTCAAATGCCTCAAGTATTAAAGTGAAACTTACCACAATATCTGAATTGTACCTCATGGAGAAAGATCCACTGTCTTCCGAAAACAAGTTGATGTGGTGAATTCCATCATGATGAAATAGAGAAGTATGGTAGTGAAGCGGGTCTTCATCTGTGTAAGTCAATACATCCCTCGACACTCTATTTCTGCAACTTGAGGGCTTGAAGACATCATCTCCTTAGTTATCCATAGAAATTGGGGATAACACATGGCTCCTACTTGGGGACATGTAATCACCGTAGAGTGCATGAGAACCTCAATATCTCATGGTTAGATGTGTTCCTACACACATTGAAACAAGAAACTGTAAAATCTAGTGTGTCTCACTCACCCTTTTCTCATATAATCAAAATCCAAAAATTCAAAATTGACAACTAATCTAGAAAAGAAAATTTTACACTTTTTTTAATACAATATGATGAAAGAAAATGTTGTAGATCAATATTGCAAGTAGATCAAAATGAAAATAAGAAATGAGATGCAACTAAACTACCATGAGCAATCAAGATGAAAATGAAAGAAATAAAGTTGGCCTACCTACTTACCTGGGCCTTAGGCCCTGAAGAAGTCAATTTTCTTTGACGTAGGTTCAAAGAAGAGACTCATTCACTGGTAGCGACATCTTTCTCCCATTCACAGTAGACAAGTAATACTTTCCTTCCTTGGAATTATTTTTTATGATGTAAGGGCCAAGCCATAAAACATCATTTCTTTGATCATACTTAGGATCGCCCCTATTTTTATCCCACATGAGTGCAAGGCTCCCTTCATTGCAGTTGATGTAAGGTATATTATCAATGTAAGGGTATGAAGGTGGTTCTTCATTAACCGTATCTTTAATGAATTTTTCACGTTCCTTGTCTCTTTTATCTTCTTCTTTCTTTAATATCTTGATGGACCCTATCTCCTTCCCTTGGAATTCTGCAAGATTTTCCTTGTATTTGTCTGTCTTTGGAAGCAAGGTGTATATACAATCTTCTTGTAGAAAAGGAAAATCTCTAGGATCATACTGAATGATTTGGTGAGGAACATCAAATTCACACTCACTATGAGAAATAGGGATGAAAAGGTCCATCACATGCTTCTTGACCACCTACCTTCTATATAGAATCTCAAAGGTACCATCCCCCATGGGGATATGTGCATGCGTGAGATCCATACTGAGAAAACCACCAAGGGTAGTAGCCCAAATCCTCGACAAAACAATGCCCTAGGAATATGGAACATCAATGACCACTATGTTCATGATGAGGCTGATATGATGGAAGTTGAGTAAATACACTTCAACATCTTCAATGAGTCTGTAAACATTCACCTTCTTCGAATCAATGCCACAAACATTTCCATATGGGCATGTTGTCTTTAGACCAAGTTGATTCATGACCTTCAGGGACATCACATTTTTCGAGGCTCCTGAATCTAGCATGGAATTATTCATATGGAGACCATTTGTATCTAGATAAAGATATAAAGGAGGAGTATCATCCTCTTGTCTTCCACGATACATAGTATTCAAAACCACGGGAGGATCTTCCGCTTCGGCTGGTACTTTAAGTACTTTAAAGACTTCTCTTCTGACAAAAGGAATCTTGCACATTTCCACCATAGGTACTAACATATTCATCTTTCCAATCATGGCTAGAATGTTCAGGCTCTACTATGGTGGGGAGCAATATTACAACATTGGCATTGAGTATAATACTCAATATTGTCTCTGAGCTTCATTCTATTTGGAAAGTGAAGAATCAAAATGAATTATCAAGTGCTCCTCCTCCGGACTTTAATATGGAGACAAAATGGTCTGACATAGAATGGTCCATGGTGTCCAACATATATACATAGAGAAACATGATGAGGGTGACCCAGAGTTGTGTGCTATGGAAATACTTGAAGCTCAGGGCCTCAACGGTACCTGTGATCCTGTGCACGTCTACAAATTTCTTTAAAATATCATAGGCTTGGTTTCATGTTGTGGAGTTTTCGAAACTGGTGGAGATATCATGATACCAAAAGACAACCTCTACAAAAATTTGTGAGACATTTCCATTGAGCTTCCAAAACGATGGAGCTGCCAAGTAGAAGGATCCACTGAAGTGTTGTATTTTAAGAAGTTTATTTGATCGATGGTTTCAACGGTAGAATTGGGTCTCAGTGTGCATAGTTTTTTCAGTGACCACGTCTCATTTTTCCAAGGCGAGGTGAATCGAGATAAGGAATCTATGTGGTGAGTTGGTAAAATATTAATAATTAAAACATTGAATGATGATGTGAAAAATCATGGGATCAGATTGATTAGGTGATCATGGGCGAGACAAAATGGGATTTGCAATTTTCAATCTATTTAATATTGGATGTGACTGTGTGCACCATGTGGTGTTGGTAGTGATGAAAATGACCAATGACATCATTTCAAAATCTCCAAGTAATGTAATTACCATGATGAAGAGGAAGAAGATGGAATTGTTTCAAATCCTCCAATGCAGATGATGACACTGTATATTGATAAAATGTTAGTGGGTTTATGAGCATGAGAATGTTGTGGGAGAAATTTGTATAATGTGAAATGAGAATTCCTTTGACGACAATATGGTGTGAATAAATATGATAGAGAGGCTTATGAGAGAGGCATATACAAGAATATAATGTCGTGACTATTTTATAATACCAAAAATGATCCAATACGTGCAACATAAGCCTGTAGGGGTCATCCCACCTTCTTGTACGTTGTGGGCAGCGTTAGCGCTGCATCATTTTGGTATTAGTTTATTATGATAGCCTAAATGTTTTTGAAGGCCAGGGATAAAGAGGAGTTGTGCAACTACTAGATTAATGTTGTGGGAGTCGAACCTTGTTCATGGTTTGTGTTTGCATCTGCTTGGATCCAAGTCTTTGGCATAGTGATCGTCAATTATGATACAAATGGTTCGATGTTGTTAAGTATGTCACGATCACTTGAACCATTGGTGCATGTTTATGCCAAATTATATTCACGAGAAATGCATATGGAAAAGTGTAAGATAGGAATGATTACATTGGGAATAAGACAAGAGAAGAACTATGGTTGCCATGTTTTGGATTACCTGCAATTTTTCGTTGGAAGTAATGGCTAGGAAATAGGTGATCGATTGAATGCAAATCCATTGTATAGCCAATTGGGAATGCAAAGAGAATCCTATCGAATGGAAATAACCTTGATCCGAGTGTCTGAGTTTGTGAAGGCGCGTTTGGAAATATGCAAGGGGAAACAATGGAAAAGAAGCAATGTTATTGCTACATAGAGAGGTGTCTGTCAATTTTTGTTTTGCAATTATAGAAGATGCGAGGAACCAGTGATGCACATGGTGTTCTATTGTGAATACTCTTTGCATTAATATGTTAATTGGGATACAAATATGCATTCTTTCTATTCATCATAGAATCATGGTTCATAGAGGAGGCAACCAGTCAGGAGGGCTAGGGCATGGATATTTCCTCAGTCATAGAGGGAGCAACCAGTGAGGCAGACTGGACAATAGGGTTTGTTTTCGGTGACAAAGGGATTTTTCCTATGAGGTTGACAAGAAGGATATTAGTCTCATACATTACTATTTGGGATTAGAAGTATGACATATGAGATCTTCCTTGGTCAGAGATATTTTGTTGTGGAGATCCTGAAGAGGTTTGGGGTGTTGGACCGTAGACCGATGGCTACACCGATGAAATCAAATATGAAGTTGTTGGATGATATGACTTCATAGTTTGTGGATGCTACATTATGCATGCATATGATTGGATCATTGATGTAATTGATGAATACACGACTAGATATATGTTTTGTTGTGAACACCCTGAGTCAGTACATGGTTGACCCCAGATGTGTTCACCTGATTGCAGTAAAACATGTGATGAGGTACCTTAAAGTTACAGTGGATTATGGGTTCAAGTATGTTGCAGAAAATGAGGTCACTCTACTTGAATATTTGGATTCAAATTGGGTCGGTAGTGTTGCAAACAAGAAAAGTACATTGGGATGTTGCTTCACTTTGGGATCCAATATGATTTCATGGATCAGTAAGAAGCAATCATGTGTAGAAATCAGTACAACTGAGGTAGAGTATGTGGTATCATGTGCAACAAGTTGTGAAGTAGTGTGGCTTCAGAAATTGTTGACTGGATTATTCGATATTGCGATGGAGGTGACCTATATCTTGTGCGACAACCAGAGTTATATAAAGTTGTCAGAGAATCAGAGAACCCAATGTTTCATGATAGGTCGAAGCATATTGAAATCATGTATCACTATATTAGGGATATGGTGCAGAAGGGAGCAGTGAGGATCCAATATGTGGCTACCGATGAGCAAGTTGTGGATGTGCTGACAAATTCATTGTCAAGGATGAAGTTTGAGTACTTCAAGGACAATCTCGGCGTAGTCCCTCTTCATAGGGAGTGATGGATTCATATGTTATCACAGGGTAGTAGATTTCATGATGAAATGTTGTAGCTATTGGAGAGATACCCACTGGCTCTGGATGCACGCTGAAGAGATAAGGTACAAATGTTATCACAGGGTACTAGATGTCATGCATAAGATATCTGAGTTTTATGCGGGAAACTAGATAGTCTCATGATGAGATGTTGTAGCTATTGGAGATCTACCCACCTGCCCTGGATGCATGTTGTGAAGTCACTATGGATTTCCTGTGATGTATAGATTCATGTGTCCAAAATTCAATGGTCATGAGCTCGTGTGGATGGAGAAAGTGTTAGAGTCTGTGCCAGATAGAATACCTTCCTCATTAAGAGAGAATGTTAATATTTTATGTAATTTCGGAAGTTATTCCTAAGTGTAATTGTATTGGTTATTCCTAAGTGTAATTGTGAAAGGGTTTATTGATAAGTCATGCATTTTAGGTCTTTTAGAGTATAAATAGAGGTTATATCGATTCATTTTGATCACTCATTGAATATAAGTACAAGAGAGTAGTACACACTTATCTAGGAGGCTATTCTTGGTTCGTTTCTGGGTCTCTTTGGTCTTGATTTCGTGAAAGAGAATTGTATGAAATTATACATGTTGGAGGAATCTATACCGAGGAAAGTTTGCAGGGTTTTCTCCCCCTTGAGGGTTTCCCTGAGGATATATCTTGTTGTTATGTGGATATCTATATTTCAATTGTGATCCTTTTTCATATTAAATAATACACACACACACACACACACACAATATCACCTCTCTTGAAAAATCAATAGAACAAACATAAGTACATTAGTTTAAAAAGGACACATATTTTTCACATTTTTGTGATTAACCCTATCCTGCCTTGTTGTTTAATCTTGTATGTTGAATACATTTATTTTTTAAGTATTTTTTTCAAAATCAAAACAAGTTAAACTTGAAATAAAAAAATTTTAATTTTTTTTAAAACAATGACTTTTTTATTTAATAAAAAGCTTGTGTTGTAGTTTATTGTTGGTTCTCTCTAACCATGTTGTGATTGTTTGTATCTATTTCACCATATCATTTTACACTTTCTTTGCACTGAGAGGAGATTCATACAACCCAATATGCGGGAGATGTGTATTTTCTTCCATGCTCAAAATGGTGCTGACACATCACATTTAAAAAAATTAATAAAAATAAATTTCAATATCGACCATAAACAAATTATTTCAATATCCACCTTTAGCAAAATATTTTGTATCAACTTTATCTGTCTATCTATATAATTGGAAGTAAAAAATTCATATTCCAATGATAGGTGATTTTTACATTAGGTCCTGGAATATGACCTAAAACTGCTTCTACTTGGCTAAGAGTTTGTCTTCGTCACATGTAAGGAAATAGGTTAACAACCCAAGACCAAGATACATTTAGTAGGAGTGAAATTTATAGATCTTTTGAGATACCTGCATAGAATATCTAGCTAACAATGAAGCATACACAACATGCAATGGTGTGAAGAGAAGAAACAAAAATTGGAGGAAAAAATGAGAGAATTTCTATTATCTGTATTCCACACTCAAAGAGTGAATAATTTACAATAGATATAGGCTACATGAGTAACTAATGCGCATAGTAGTAAACTAGAGAGATCTAGAAACTCACTGACATACATTAGAGTGAAATTCCACCTAGTCCTAGTTAACTGATCCATGAAATCATTAGTTAATTGAGTCACACATGTGGAAGTGAGAGAAACACATGCAACTCCTAGTGATAAAACCGAGGTTGTCATGCATGAGTGACTTCCACTAGTCTAATTGAGTGTAATTGAATTTGAACTGAAGAGGATTGTCTTATTTTGTAGGAGAATATTCTCTAGAGAGAATATTCTCATCTAAGGAAGTGTTCTCAACATTGGACTATCAAACTTAGGAAAGAAATTCTAGGTGAGTGTGTAATATCTCCAACACCCCCCCTGAACACTACTAGGGTGTACATGATGAATGGGTCCTGGAAACAAAGGTCATGTGATCCCGAATTTATGAGAATAACTAAATGAATACAAATTATTAAAATATGCTTAACACAAAATAACAAAGATATAATAAAACTAGTTTTCTATTCAATAAGGAAATAAGCTGAAATTGTAAAATGCATTGGAAAACAAGCTTGTTGGAATGGTGGTGGCTTATCTCTGAGAAGAGATGTGATGGTTGCGCTCATTCGCAAGAAGATGATTACAATGAGGCTCTAAAGGCCTTTTTACAATAAATAGGAATGTCAAAAACCCTAGACATCCAAAAACCTAACCCTAGGATATGAAGCACCAAAAGTCATGTGGGCCCCGTTTGGGTAAGTTAGTACATCAACTTCCTGGGGTCGTAACTTTTGCATACGATATCCGTTTTAGGCGCACGATATCCCATTGGAAAGGTATCTTCAAGGAGATCAATTTTGGGGGCTCAATTAGAGACTTCGTCTATTATTGATAAGCTCGATACGAAAAAAATTCATTTAGGCCCTCAAAATGGCCCTGGAAGTTTAAAACTGCTAAAAATAGTAAATTGTGAAAATTGCCAGAAAATTGTTTTGAGCGAGTTGGAATAGGTGGGTGGCCAATGCTATCCAACTGGATCAATCCTCCATCATTAGGAAGAAATGGTCTCCATTGCGTTGATTTCCCCCATCAGATGAGGAAATTTCTGTTGAATTTGGCCTCGGGTGAGCCACTTGCCTTGGTGCAGGAGCTGCCCTGCTTTGATGACTCGATAAAGCTGGATCCTTTGTTGTTGAGTTCCCTTGATATGTGTGTCCACAATATGGTCATTGGATGCCTGTTTCATGTAGTAAGGGTTGATATATATTGGTGTCAACTGCTCTGCTATCTCTGAGGTGTCCAATAATGGTGCAAAATATGGCTGAAGGAGAGCCACGTTGAAGATTGGGTGCATGCCAAGGAAAGGGGGAATGTTGAGCTCAAAAGCATTGTCACCCACAACCTTGGTGATGGTGTACATACCATAATGGAGTGGGCTAAGCTTCTGATGGGGCCCTGTAAGGCATTCTTTCTGCAAGTGCAACCAAAATTTGTCTTCCACCTAAAACTTATGTGGAACTCGATGTTGATCATGGCGCTGCTCGTACTTGGAATTAGACTTCTGTAGAATATCCCGAACCTTATAGAAAATGTGCTGGATCCACTCAATGAGCCGAGTGGCTTTTCCATCTTCTGGTGGAGCAGGGGATGAGTCGACCGAGGTGGTCACTAGGAGTAGTGCAACATCCATGGGGCCTAATGGTTGGAATCCCAACCCCACCTGAAAGGGGTTGTGGCTAGTTGAGCTATGCAGGGCTTGGTTGTAGCTATGTTGGACATAGGAAATACTCTCATCCCATGTGCGAGGGTGTTTTTAATTTTACATGTGCAGGATATGTACGGTCATTCGATTGGCGACCTTAGTTTGGCCATCTGTTTGGGGATGGAAGGCAGTGGATTTGGTGATCTTGGTATCCAACAATGACCAAAGGCTCGACCAGAATGTGATGAAGAAATGATTTTCATGGTCTGAGATAATATTTTGTGGGATCCCAAAATTTACCCATGCTCATTCAAAGAAGATCTTGGCAGACGCTTCTACTGTGATATTCTTCTTGGAGGCGACTAGAATTTCCACCTTGGAAAAGCGATCAACAACCACAAAAACACAGTCATTTCCCCTCTTGGTGGATGGGAGGCCTGACATGTAGTCCATTGAGATGGATTCCCATGGCCTGTCAAGCATAGGCAAAGGGGTGTACAAGCCCTATTTCTTAGTGGTCGATTTGGAAATAGCACATGCAGTGCAAGACCTGATATACTTTCCGACATCCTATCAAAGTTTCAACCAGTAGAAATGTTTCTACAACACTGCCACTTTCTTTTCGATGCCAAAGTGTCCTGCCACCCAATTGTAGCGAGCTTCCCAAATAAACTTCGCGTGCTCTCTTGATGGGACACATAGATTGCTCAGACAAGACAACAATCCATATTGAATATGGAAATTAGAAACCACTGAGTTGGCGTCCAACATTTGGTAGGTGGTGGAGAAGTCAGGGTCTGTCTCCTAGAGGTGCGATCATCTGGAGGTCTCGTGGCCACAAGAGTCTAGCATCATGGTGAGTGTCGTGACTGGAGGTCAGCCAAGGAAATCAACAACTATGTTGGTACTCCCTGATTTATACTTTATGTTGAGGTGGAATTGCTGTAAGTATGTGGACCACTTCTGATGGCGGTCATTCTACAATTTTCCTTGGGTCTTCATGAACTATAGTGGCTTGTGATCAATGTGGATGATTGTCTCCTTCCCAAGAATGTAATGTCTCCATAGGCGATAGGCTTGCACAATGGAGTACATTTCTTTATCATAAGTAGGGTACTTACAGAAAGCATCTGATAGTGTCTCACTATGATATGCCACGGGGCAGACATGTTGAGTGAGAATGACACCCACAACATAGTCTGAAGCATCTGTCTCGATCTCAAAGGGATGTTGTAGGTCTGGCAATGAAAGTACCGAGGATGAGCACAAACGATTCTTCAAGTCATCAAAGTCTTGTTGTTGGGACATGACCCACACAATTTTTTCCTTACTGCCACCCTTGGTTACTTGGCTGAGGGCCCATGCGATATGAGAGAATCCCAACATGAACCTGCAATAGAAATTGGCAAGGCCCAAGAAGCTATGAATTTCAGTGAGTGTGGTTTGGGCTGGCCAGTCACGGATGACCTAGATTTTGGTTGGATCCTCATGCACACCATGTCGATCAACGATGTAGCCTAAGTAATGGACCTCGTCCATGCTGAAGGAGAATTTTTCCAAGTTTGCATATATTTTGTGTTGCTGTAGGGTGTGTATAACCTACTGAATATGTTGCAAGTGTTCCTACCAAGTCTTATTGTAGATGAGGATGTCATCTAGATACGCCACTACACAAGTATTGGTGAAAGGTCGTAGGATATCATCCATCATCCTCATAAAAGTTGTTGGAGAATTTGTGAAACCAAAGGGCATGACCATCCATTCAAAAAGACCTTATTTTGACTTGAAGGCAGTCTTCCATACATATGTCTGTTCTATTGGGACTTGGTGGTAACTAGACTTCAGATCAATATTACTGAAATATTTGGCCCATGTGAGCTGATCAAGGAGGTCGTCGATTCGGGGAATCGGGTACCGGTTTCAGACTGTGATTTTATTCAGGGCCTGGTAATCAATGCAAAGTCGTCAGGTCCCGTCTTTCTTCTGCACCATCACGATTGGGCTCACACAAGGTGATGAGTTGCAACGTATGTGCCCCTTGTGGAGAAGTTCTTGGATATGCCTCTTTATCTCCTCGTTTTCTAACAAAGAGCAGCGATATACTGGCCCATTAGGTAGCAGTGTGCCTGGGGTCAGATCGATGGGGTGATTGACCTGGAAGTGCAGAGGTACCCCATTAGGAGAGGAGAAGATATATGATTATTCTTCCATGACCTTATCCACTTGCTTCTGTTGTGTGGAGAGATCGATCATGAAGGCCCTGGATGTGGCTGCGATATTTCTCTCACTCTTAGAGTGAATCATGAAGAAGACAAATTCCATGGTTTGAGAGATGACCTTCTTGCATTGCTTGGCATATATCAAGGAAATAGCACTAGGAGGGATTGCCTCGGGTATCCTGTACAATTTCCTGTTCAAAGTAATAATAACACTACGAGGCATATATTCATATACAACATGACATTTCCATAAATAAGGTTGGCCCAAAATAACATTACAAACTTCGAGAAGAGAAACATCACACAATACCTTGTCTTTGAAGGGCTTGATGTCATACGACAGTTGGTATTGTTGGCTGACGCAGAGATCGCTTCCTTGGCGGATCCATCCAATGGTGTAGGGTCATGGGTGCGACCTTGTCAGTAGGGCCAGCTACTTGATGACCTTTGGTGAGATGATATTCTTCCGGCTACCACCATCAACAATGAAGTACAACGGGGTGCATTTTACCCACATCAGTGAATGGAAGGGGCGCTCACCTTCTTCTGGCTCGTCTGGTTCACTAGGTTGGAGCTTGGTGGTAGAAACGGTGGCACTGGGTTCTGCGTCAATGATCTATCTTCCCCTTTCTAGTTCTGACTCAGAGTCAGAACCCACATCTGATTCATAGGCTTTCACTTCGGCCACCAACGACTACTTTGAGCGGCAGTCAACAGTGTTATGCCAAGGGATCTTATGGAAGTCACACCACTTCCTAGTATCTTTCTTTGTCTTTTCGGTGTTCTTCTTTGATTGCGGATTGGACTGGTTGTCCTGATACTGTCCATATTTGCTTTGTCCTTTGTTTTGTGGGTTGGGGCTGCCCCTTACTGGATTTTGCTGTGAGGGGTTCTCAGGCCCAAATTGTTGCGCCTTTTGTTTGAGCTTCTGCTCGATTTTGACAACATATCGGTAGGTCACACCCAAGGATGAGATGTTCATAAATTCCATTTCATTTTGGATGTATATATGCAGAGCACCATGATACTTGAGCACTGGATGTCACTCTGAATATTTGATACCCATATTGGTTCGCAAGGCATGGAAGATATTTGTGAACTCTAGCACTGCTTGGTCTCTTTCTTGCCGCAGTGTGGTCCATTTGGTATACAAGTCGTCATAACTTTTGAAAGGGTAGTATTGTTACTTAATATTATCCCTGAAGGATTCCCAGGTGGTCGTGGCTGTAAATAATGAGGGTTCCTCTATTTCCTTTTGCTCACAGAAAGTTTCCCACCAATCTTTGACATGGGGAACGACTTTGAGGAGTGAAAAAAGTAATATTTTCTCTATTCAAAAAGTTATGGAAAAAAAAATACCCTTCTAGTAGATTCAACCACTTGTCTACAACATCTGCGTCTATCTAACCTTCAAATATAGGAATATCAAAGTTTATTTGTACCTTGAAGGGGGTGGCGCCTCCACTCGAGGAAGATGCGTCGCCTGTTGGTAGCCGCTGAAGGATTTGCGCGAAACTATCCATCATCTCGTTCCTCTGTTGCATGAGGGCTTCCTCAAGAAACATTTTGAAAGGATCTCCTGTCATGTCATCTTTCATTTCTCCTACCATGAGAGGTTGCTTAGGTGTGTAATATATTTTTTCCTCAAGAGAAACAAGCTCAAGACCCAATTCTTTGTACCCTGACTTCGTTGGGGACATGCATTAAGACGACAAGGAGAAGACTGCTATGATACCACTGATCTAGATTTTATGAGAAGAATGAAATGAATACAAATTATTAAAATATACTTAACACAAAATAACAGAGATATAGTAAAATTGGTTTTCTATTCAATAAGGAAATAAGATAAAACTGTAAAATGCAGCAGAAAACAAGCTTGTTGGAATGGTGGTGGCTTATCTCTGAGAAGAGATGTGACGGTTGTGCTCATTCACAAGAAGATGATTACAATGAGGCTTTGAAGGCCTTTTTACAATAAAAACGAATTTCAAAAACCCTAGACATCCAAAAACCTAACCCTAGGAGATGAAGCGCCAAATGTCATGTGGGCCCCGTTTGGGTAAGTTAGTACATCAACTTCCTAGGGTCGTAACTTTTTCATACAATCTTTGTTTTATGTGCATGATAGCCCATTGGAAAGGTATATTTGAGGAGATTCATTGAGAATCTTGATCCTAAAAAACCTTCATTTAGGCCCTCAAAATGGCCCCGTAAGTTAAAAAATTCTAAAAATAGTAAATTGTGAAAATTGCCAGAAAATTGTTTTGAGTGAGTTGTAAAAGGTGGGTGGCCACTGATATCCACTTGGATCATCATGTTAGGTACCCATTGTACAATGAATATAATAATTAAACACTAAAAAAGGGAGGAAAGAGGGAAAACCTCATGGGA
>ML804196.1:90041-110199 GCA_009831015.1 Picea engelmannii | reverse complement strand
AGTACAATGTATCAAAAACTGAAGAAGGAAATACAGCTGCTAAGCAATTGTGTCCTTCACTCCAAGGAGACTTTGCAAATGTGAAAGCTTATGTTCAATGAATATTTTGTCGAAGAGGTAGATGTATGTACATATATGATGAAGTAGATGCATCAATGCGATTTCTGCATGTATCCATTATCTCTTATTGTAAAGAATAAGATCCAAATCCCATACTATGTGAAGTTTGGATGAAACTTTGAAAATCATGCAGCCGTTTATGGAAAAATGTTGAAAATCTGTTGATTTTAAAAAACTCATAACTTCACTTCCTTGACTTCGTTTTGGACGATTGTTTTTTTGAAATTGGGTATTTTTCCGAGACGAATTGAAATATCCAATTTATTTATGAAAATTTTGCTCATAAAATGTCAAAATTTAATGTGATGTGCGCGGCCCCCTTTTTGGCTCCTAAGATGCATACATGAGATTCTCTGCATGTGGCTCCAGGGATGCATGAATGGCACATGAAAAAGTGTTTGCATGTGGCTCCTGATATGCATGGATGATATCTTTTGTATGCAATTCAAAAAATAGATTTGAAATGGAGTAGACATCATCTTCAATGAATGTAACAAAAAGTTGTGTAGATACTTGTGTAGAAGGCTCTTCAAACTAAGAGGATCGATCTTCCAGTGGATTTTCTATTGGATTTATATTGTCGACCTTTTTCATGTAATCTTCTTCATTTGTAGTTGAGTCTTGTGATTCATCATCTACTTGATGGAAAAGTTCAAGACAAACAGACACACAAATACATCCTATGGCCATATCTTGTCTATTGAGAAAGTCATTTTTCTCATCGACGAAATTAGACTCTACTTCCATTGCCATGGTTATTTGGTATAAGCCTCTACTTCTAAGAAGAAGTAGAATCTTTGGCTTCCACTTCAAATAGTTATGAGGTGTGTGAAGTATTGTTAGTGAGTAAAATACAGATTCCATCTTTCATGTTGCTTTGTTTCATTTTCAGTACCTACAAAAGAGTATCGGTGATGATCCTTTCTTGTGGTCTATGGGTTCTGATACAATGTATAATTTCTGAGATACCTTCACAAAATATCTAGCTAACAATGAAACATACACAACAAGAAATGGTGTGAAGAGAAGAGACAAAAATTAGAGGAAAGAATGAAAGAATTTGTATTATTTGTATTCCACACTCAAAGAGTGAATAATTTACAACACATATAGGCTAAATGAATAACTAATGTACCATAGTAGTCATCTAGAAAGATATAGACACTCACTAACAAACACTAGAGTGAATTTCCACCTAGTCCTAGTTAACTAATCCATGCAATCATCAATTAATTGAGTCACACGTGTGGAAGTGAGAGAAACACATGCAACTCCTAGTTATAAAACTGAGGTTTCCATGCATGAGTGACTTCTACTATTATAACTGAGTGTAACTGACTCTGAACTGAAGATGAGCGTTCTATTTTGTAGGAGAATATTTTCTAGAGAGAATACTCTCATCTAAGGAAGTGTTCTCAACATTGGACTATCAAACTTAGGAAAATATTTCTAGGTGACTGTGTAATATCTCCAACAAAATCCTACCCCCTTACGAACCACTAGCGGTCCATTCTAGGTGGCATGGTTTTCCTTGAATAACAATGATGAGTCAACCCACATTCATGGATAGTGGCCAATGATTGTTGTCCCCACTACTCGATGACAAGTGAGTTATGATAGGATTTCCCATTGTTAAAAAATAAATAAAGGTGCTTTCTACATTCTAGTATGAGGGAGGTGTGTAATTCATTCAATGCTTAACATGGAGTTGACATGTTGCATTTAAAAAAATATTAATAATAAAAAAATATTTCAATGGTGTGCCATTCAATATGAGAGAGATGTGTAATATAGAATTAACACATGACATGGCGCACGCACACACACACACACACACACACACACACATATAAGGAACTAGCGTAAATCCATCTTAACTCTGAATCTATCATGAGGTATGAGGATCAAGTTCCTCGATGTGAAAATACTTTTTAGATTGAAAAAACTTGAGGAAGGGTTTTCAATCTAAAAAGTATTTTCACATTGAGTAACTCGATCCTCATAACTCATGATAGATTCAGAGTTAAGATGGATTTACGCTAGTTTATTGTTGTAATTCCCTTTTACGAGGTGAGAATATGGATGCATGTTGGCACAGGCATAGACCCAGGATTCAATGCTTCAACAACTAACCAACAAAACCCTAACTACCAGCCCTTTCGACAACACCTACGAAGCAGATGAAGTCTCACCCGAGGTAGAGGCAGGGGGGTTGTAGGACTCGGGTGTCTACAACCTAGTTGGGACACAAATATGTGATTATAACACTTTAACAGAGCACTTAGCCAATAACATGCATTAGTTCATAAATCCATTCACATCGCAGATTAAACCCTAATTACAGATCAACGCAGTAATACTCAGATCAAGCACATCTAATCATTTAGCACATAGCGTCAGAGCATATCTAACATTCATTCACATCATAAGAACTAAGCATTCATAGATCTATCTATCATACATCAAAACAATGCACTAAGAAAATGGGTACATAAATAACATGTGCACATTGCACAAAGCACATCGACACAGGATATACGTGCTTCACCCCAGTGTGGGGCTACGTCCACCAACTCTTCTTCTTCTTTATTAGCCTCTTCCAATATTCTTACATGCAAAAAGACACGGATTAAACTTCGCATAGGACAGGATATCTGTGCACCTCGCTAGATCCTCCTTCCCCGAATCAGGTCAAAGCACAAATCCTTACACAATCTATCTGCACAGAGCCTCTTACAATCATTTGCATGAAGCCTCTAGTCTTGCACTAAGCCAATGATCTCTCTAAGCCAATTACCCCTTGCACTAAGCCAATTCTAGTCGCTACTTCTTACATCACCTAGATATCTATTTATACATTTACAAAAATGGGCCTCAGCATGGGTAAACCCATGGGTTGACATCCCATACCCATTACATAAACCCTAAAAGCCCAAAAATCCCACAAAAAGGGAGATATCCTGCGATATCCACTTCGCCTAGGTGCTCTGTCTTCAACTAACCTTAGAAGTCCCAAAAATGGTCAAACATGACCAGTATTTCCTCAAAATATGGTCAAGGGCCAACAGGCCCCCAACACTCACCCATGACTTGTTCTGAGTCACTCTGATCTGGGCAACAATGCTTCAAAGTTCTCCAGCATTACTCGAGCTGCCTTGACTTGCTGCTTCACCAGAGCCTCCTTCTTGGAGAGCTCTTGGATTACTTACTTGGTGACAGGCCCTTCCATGCACTATTCTACTGTTGTGACAACCTGTTCCATATGTGTGCCTTGTCCTTCGATCTCTTCAAAAAGTGTGCAGGCTTCGTCCTGCACTGGCTAGAGTCTCTGTGTCACCTCCATAACTCTGCTCTGGATGGCAGTGACCTACTGCTGAACTGGGCACTGATCCTGTGACCTTTTCATCTTCTCCATTGTAGTAATCAACTTAAGTTTTTCTTGCACAGTGGAAGCCTACTGCTTTGCCTCTTGGAGTTGTGCCTCCAATCTCTTCAGCTCCGGGTCATCTGCAAGGCGCTCATAGGTCTGCACACTTTGGTCACTTAGTTTCTTACATTTTGAGGCCAATACCCTGATTCTTTCTACTGCACTCCTCGAATCTTCTTCCCTCTGATCCCGCACTTCTTTCGGAGTGATCGACACTTCTTGAAGTTCTATCTATGCTACCCTTGCTTGAATTTGTTGAATGGCTTCAACGAGATTCCCCACTTGGCTCTCGACTGCCTCTTCTTCCATCTGTGCCAGGCTTGGCACAAAGTGAAGTTCTCTAGTCACTGCCTCTTTAACCCCAATCTTCTCCGCAAGCAACTCGTCTCTCTCTTTCTATATTTTCTCTCTGTCCTCCTCGAGCTTCGCCCGAAGGTCATCTTTCTCTTGCTACGCAACCTGAAGTTGTTCTAAGGCCTCCTCCTTTTGTTGCCTCAAGGCCTATGTGGACTACTCCTTCTCTTCCTGGAATCGACCTTACATCTTCTAATCTTCACAATTGGGTGGGATCATCCCCCAATTCTACATTCTCTGCTGAAGGTGGCGCAGTGGACATTACGCGACTTGACTGGATGGCTTGTTGGATGTCTTTCAGTTCTTTCTCTATCCTGTCATACATTGTTTCTTGTTGGGCTTCATGTCTCTGTAGGATATAATCTGAGGCATCTTTGACAACTGTGATGATGAGATGGATATCATGCATTGTGAGCATGTTCTACGACTGAGGCTTAGTGGCTCGGTATTTCTTCTGCACTGAAGGTTTTTGTGAAGAACCCTTCCTTTTCTTTGACATCTCGACCTTTCTAAGGGGATCCTTTGGTGGTTTTACTTCACCCTTTTCTTTCTTGTCTTCTTCCCCTTCCTCCTCTCGGTTTACTTCATCGCCTCCTCCTCCTGCAGGTGAATCAGACGCAGTTTCCTCCGATGCGCTGTCTTTTTTCTCACTGTCTATGTCCTGCACTTCCTCCTTTTTCTTCTTCTTCTTGGCATTTCCCTGTCCATCATGTTCGACTCAAATGACTAATGGGACTCCAATGATATTGAGGTCAGAGATCTCTTTATCTTCCACTATTACAAGGAAGTTGGCTGGGCATTCCTTGGTTATATCCTCCATATCTTTCTCAGTCAATTTGTAGTAAGAATGCATCTTGATTTTGTCCCTGTGCGCAGTGATATATATGAAGTGTCGGTCTGCGCAGAAATTTGCTAGTGGCCTGAACTTATGGAGTGTATTCAAAGTCATTTGGGGGAAGGATTCAATGTCCTACTTCAGCTGTAGGTAGTAGGTGTGGAAGACAACGTTCGACTACCACTGCTTCACCATATCACTTGAATACCACAAGGTGTTGAACCTCACGACCGGTGGTTCTGATGGCTCAACTTCTGGGAATGTCGCTCCCTCTGGCATCTCCCAAGAGAAAAATGCAATGAGAATAAAAAACCAACTGAAGTGAAATTCATAACCTTGGTCCCTCACTTCGTAGAAATCCTTCTCCAACTCATTGACGAGGTAGCTAGCCCAGTTCATCTACATCCCTTCGACACACTTCCCTGCAAGGTCGACTACAAATCCTGTGACTTGCGTAGGGAGGTTATTTCTAACGATCTTTCCCACTATCAGATGACAAGCTAGGCACACTCTCCATCCTGTATGGAGGCTACCTTGTAGCCTCGCTTCCCCTTCTCCACATCGTCATACACCTCCTTTATGCGCTGCACTAGGCAGTGATATGTAGCCTTCCCTGGGTAGAAATGGTGAGGGTCCGGTCCCTGCATGCTCAATCCAGTGATCAGGTGGATCAGTGCTGGATCCACAGTGATGCGCCTATCTAACCATAAATACCCTCCATGGAAGCACAACAAGAGGAGTTTAACGCATGCATTAACCTCTTGATGTCGACCAAAGTGGGGGATCTTCATCACGTTCAAGATTGTTGATATCGTGATCTCCTTGATCCACGACTGGGGGACTATCTTGGGCTTCTTCCCAGTTGTCTTCATCAGGTACCTATGCGGTGCGAGCATTGCATAATTCTTCCTGTCGTCAAGGTTGAAATCATTTATCTTGAGAGTTGGGATCAGTCCCAACTGCGGTCTGACTGTGCGTATCCCCTTCGGGAGGTGTGCAGTGATGAGTGTGTACTCGAAATCCCACGGGATGTTGTAATGACTAACCATGCCAGCCAAGGCTGAGATGTAGTTGGGAAAGACCGACGGGATCTGCTTTGCGTTTGCCAGATCGTCATGGTGCTTGCTTCTTTTCTCTGTTGCAGTTCAAGATGGCCCAAATAGACGTCCAGTCAAGGGGGATGCTTGCAATGTTCCTGTTGACAATGCATGTACTCCTGCAGACATGACTTTCTCAGTCATAAGGTCTATTAAGATCTCCTCCACATACTTATCTACTGTGCTAGGTTTGCCCGACATGCACACTCGTGGTCAAATAGCTTGGGTACGAGAAAAGATAGACAAGGCAATCAGATGGATGGAGAGGTCTAGACAACACAGTGTGGTAGGTAATGAATTCTTTGTTATATTGGATATCTCAGTTTGCAAAAAGTGGTCTCGGTGCAACATGTGACGGATTAAATAAGAAATGTCGTAATAGATTAATCCAACGGGCAGAAATGCCTCAATCAATATGATTCCATCCATTAGGGCGAGGTCTCAACAGTCTCATGGTGATCTTTTGGAAATAACTGTGTTTCTAACCATTCTGGAGCATCATTCTAATGGTCGGGGTGCCTCCAACAGTCATATAGCTTCGTCATGGAAAAGTGCCATTCTACGTTGTTCTGCTATTCCGACGATGTTCAAGTTCTGCAAGCCTGCCTTCTGTGAAGCCTTCTATGGAGCTTCCTGTAGTTTTTCTAATTTTTCTTTCTTCTTACTGAGCTTTTTGGCCTTCTTTCCTATGATCTGATTCTCTGGGTTCCTCTTTCCATTCTTATTCTTTTCTTCCCTTAGCGTAGTAACTTCGCACTGCTAAGGGTCTTCCAAAGGGTTCTAGTGTAATATCTCTTCTCTTACTATTCTCGGGGTGGATGCACTTCTTTTCTATATGGAAAGGTTTTTTAAGCCTTCTTGTGTTCTTTCAACTTCGACAACTAAGTCTCAGGACCTTAGTTTCTTCCACTTGTCCTCTTGTTCTTTCACTAGTCGCGCTATTTTTATAGCCATCAAGTCCCTTAATTCTTTCTTTTTTTGTTCTATGGCTTCCTTCTTTTCTTTTCTTCGGATGTGATCTTTCTCAATCCAGGTCTTTCCTAACAAAAGTGCAAAAGGGGCATTGTTCTCAACAAACTTAATGACTTCAAACTCTTCTACGGTCGATGTTCCATGAGCAATCATGGGTACATTAGTAACTCTTCCACATAGGGTTATCATCTTTCCTTTAAACAAGCCTATCCTTCCTAATGAAGGTACCATAGTAGGCTTTCCCAAAATTTCCAAAGTGCTTTCTGGCATGATGTTCACCTGTGTTTCCTCATCCAAGACACAGTCTATGTTGAAGTCTCCTATTCTCGTTTCTATGCACTGCTTCTCTTTTAAGATCTTTGGTAAACTGACGTCTTTGTGATCATTCAAGGTTTCTTTCAACTGTAATAACATAAATTCTGATTCATTTTGGTTTTCTAACATATCCTTAGTTTCTTAACCTTCTTCATGGTTTTCTTGTCTCATGTTCATCTTTTCAACTTTAGCAATCATTCTAGGGCAATCCAAAACCTCATGATCAACAAATTTACAACAAATACAAATATGACCTATACCAGGGCATTCCTTAGCAAGATGTCCAGGTCTTCTGTAGTTATAACATAGTTCAATCCTCTCTTTCTTTTACATGATCCCCACCCTTTCCTGTACTACGCACTAGGATCACAAGGATGGACCTGCAATCTGCAAAAATTCTTTCTAGGATCCAGCATCCACTTGTTAGTCCAAAAATTCTTTCTATGCATAGGAATAACATGTCTTTCACTATTTCCATCAAATCTATTCAGATCAAATCTTCTTTCTTCTAGTTGTGCCCTAGTTTTCAAACTAGAACCAAATCTATCAAACTTATCTAGATTCATACTTTTGAAGAAAAAGTTTCCACGTATCTTACCTTTATCAAAGCATAAAGCTTAAGATATTACCTCTTTTCTTCATATCATACTTCTCTTTTAGCACAGATCTTCACAAGTCAAGTAGAATACTGCGCACTATAGCAATAGATCTACGCACGTAGTTTTTTCTTTTCTTCAGTTCCCAACAATCACAGTTTCAGGTCCCGACAACGGATCCATTTTTTGGCATAGGGGCAGACCCAGGGTTCAAATATTCAACAACGCGCCAACAAAAGCCTAACTACCAACCCTTTCGACAACACCTGTGAAGCAGATGAAGTCTCACTCGAGGTAGAGGCAGGGGGGTTGTAGGACTCAGGTGTCTGCAACCTAGCTGGGACACAGATATGTGATTATAACACTTTAACAGAGCACTTATCCAATAACATGCATTAGTTCATAAATCCATTCACATCGCAGATTAAACCCTAATTATAGATCAGCGCAGTAATACTCAGATCAAGCACATCTAATCATTTAGCACATAGCATCAGAGAATATCTAACATTCATTCACATCATAATCACTAAGAATTTATAGATCTATCTATCATACATCAAAACAATGCACTAAGCAAATGGGTACATAAATAACATGAACACATTGCACAAATAACATCGACACAGGATATACGTGGTTCACCCCAGTGTGGGGCTACGTACACCAACTCTTCCTCTTCTTTATTAGTCTCTTCCAATCTTCTTACATGCACCAAGCCACAGATCCAACTCTGCAAAGGACAAGAGATCTGCAGACCTTTCCAGATCCTCCTTCCTGAATCAGGTCAAAGCACAAATCCTTACACAATCTATCTACATAGAGCCTCCTACAATCATTTGCACAAAGCCTCTAGTCATGCACTAAGCCAATGACCTCTCTAAGCCAATTACCTCTTCCACTAAGCTGATTCTAGTCGTTACTTCTTACATCACCTAGCTATCTATTTATACATTTACAAAAAGGGGCCTAAGCATGGGTAAACCCATGGGCCGACATCCCATACATGTTACATAAACCCTAAATCCCAAAACACCTGCAAAAAGGGTGATATCCCGCGATCTCTGCTTTGCCTGGGCGCTTCGTCTTCGACCAGCCTGTCGAAGTCCCAAAAATGGTCAAACATGACCAATGTTTCCACAATTCCTCAAAAGCGGTCGGATGAGATTCAAAATAGTGTTACGAGGGATACTCAAGAGAGGTGAGTGTCTGACGGTCAAATTTTATGTCTCAAAATTTTTGACTGCAAAATGTGTAAAACGGAAGAGAGCATTATGGGGCAGTGTAGCAACCGGTTTGTATATTTGTGGAATTCTGGGAAAGTGGATAAGTATGGAATAGGGAAACGGTCGGTCAGACTCATTTTTGGAATTGAGGATTGAATATTTCATGAACAGGCCAACCCGACAACGCGCAAATGAAATTCCATGATGTTTGAAATTAACACTCGGAAGGGATAATATAACCATCCAAAAACTTTGGTTTTATGTGTATTAATGGGAGATCTCAAATCCTGGTGTAGCATTAACGCTTGTTAATTGCATACTTAGAAATAAGATCTTATATATACTTGCTAATTTCTAATTGCAAAGGGCGCGGGCACAGTAAACAACGATTAGGAATTGGATATTTCTTGAACCTTCCAACCCGTCGATCCACCAAAGAAATTAGAAGAAATGACGAAGTATGGAAAGAGGACGAATGGGATTCAAAATGGGGTCACAATAGTTGCACAGGAGATGTGAGGACCCGACGGTCAAATTGTATGTCTCATAAGGTTTCAGTGAAAAATGTGTACCACAGAAGAGGGGATGATAGGTAGACTATAATACAGAAGATGGTATGATGTGGGAGTCCAGTTGTAAATTTGTATATCGCGGAAGTCAGGGTACTGTTTGCAGGTCACAGAACAATAGAAGTGCAATCTAGATCCCACCTACCCGGGAATCCACGGTCGGATAAGTGGTTGTGTATGGAATGATGAAGCGGTCGGTCAGAGTCACGATATAAAAGAATGAGTAAAAATATGAACCCGCAAGTCCGCCAACCCGCGCAGCTAGACATTTTCGGAAAAATGACTAAGTGACGAGAAAGATCAATACAGGGAAAAGAGAAACGAGAATTTGGTTAAGTATAGAAGACAAAAAAGAAGGGTTAATATATTCACATCTGTAATAGATATCCCATTTCCTGGAAAGATCTTTTTTGCATGTTTCTGGAGAATTTATATACTTATTGCATATACTTGGAAAGAAGTGCAAAGGTGGCGGACACAAAAAACAATAGCTAGGAATTGGAAATTGTCTGAACCCTCCAACCCGACGATTTGCGAAAGAGATTTTAAGAAATGGTTGTGGAAAGCGGTCGGATGGGATTCAAAATAGGTTGACAGGGGTTCTCGAGGAGACGTGAGGCCTCGACAGTCAAATTGTATTGATCAGAACTTTTGAGTGCATATTGTGTAACACGGAAGAGGGGCTGAAGTAGGAGTCCAGAAGTCAATTTGTATATCGCGGAATCCAGGGGGATGTTTGCAGGTCAAGGGACATTAGAAGTGCACTCCTCCTATATAGGAATCCACAAGCGAAAAATTCGAGTAAGTATGAAATTGGAGGCGTGAAAGAGATTCCAAGAAATGGTGAAATATATAAAGTGAACGCAGGGGCTTCAAAATAGGGTGACAATAGTTTCCCAGGAGAAGTGAGGACTTGAATGTCAAATTGCAGGTCTCAGAACTTTCGTGTGCAAACTGTGTATCACAGAAGAGGGTATGATGTGGGAGTGCGACAATAAATTTGTATATCGTGAAGGTCCGGTTGTTTTTTGTAGGTCACGGAATAATGGAAGTGCAATATAGAGCTTGCCTACCTAGTAATCCGCAATCTGAAAAGTGGCTAGGCATCGAATGGCTAGAGGTCAGTCGGAGTTGCGATATAAAAGCACGAGCACAAATGTGAATCAGTGAGTTGGTCAATGCGTGCATTGAGACATTTTCGAAAAAACGACTAAGTAATGAGAAAGAGAGAGTAGAGGGGAAAAAATGGGAATTTGGTTAAGTATAGAAGAGGGAAAAGAAGGTCTAATATATTCAAATCTGCAATAGATATTCCATTTACTGGCAATATATTTTATGTATGTTTCTGGAGACATCATATACATATTGCATATACTCGAAAAGAAATATGAAGGTAGTCGGCACAGGAAACAACAACTAGAAATTGAAAATTTCCTGAACACGGGAACTCAATGATTCGCGAAAGAGATGTCAAGAAATGGTAAAATGTGGAAAGTGGTCAGATAGGCTTCAAAATAGGGTGACAAGGGTTCCTGAGGGGACGTAAGGCCCTGTCTGTCAAATTGTATATATCAGAACATTTCAGTGGAAAATGTGTAACATAGAAGAGGGGATGATGTGGGAGTCCAGAAGTAAATCTGCATATAGTAGAAGCCAGAGTGTTGTTTACAGGTCACAGAACAATGGAAAGTGCAATTTAGACAAAGGGGAAGAACTCGAGCAGAATCACCATATAAAAGCATGGATGAAAATGTGAACGCGTGAATCTGCCAACCCGTGCAACAAGACATTTTCGAAAAAAATGACTAAGTAACCAGAAAGAGAAACTACAGGGGATAAAAGAGTGGGAAAATAGAAAGGCGGAGGGAAATTTTCGTAAGCGAGAATTGGTTTCAAACAAGCCCCATTGTTGCAAAACCATCATTTTCTAGTAATTGTCAACAAATGCTTTGTTGAAGATTAGATTTTATTGCAACTTGTGGGAGTAATTGTGTTCCTGGTACATTCTTCCATGACTTTAACATATTAACTTAAGTATTAAACTTCTTGCATGATGGGTTGTTAGCATTAAAGATTAATAATTGCATGTCTAGAAACAAGAATGACGATCTTGCTGCAACATTGTGATTTGGTCTTGCTATGTTCTATTTGCATTACAAATAGAATTGAATGTTGGTTTGAAACTATCTGAAATTCATTTTTGTTTCCATAAAATCTTGATGGATCAACATAATGCATTGTCATATAATTGTTAAATGCTCCATTTTAGAGCAAATTACTTAAGAAAATAAAATATCGAAGAACTACGAGACTATCGAACCATGCCAATGAGAAGAGGTGTTAAATTCAAAAAAGAAGCAACAACCAAGACCTCAAGGAAAATTTTTTAATAGAAAATCCATTAAACAAAATAATATTGAGCATTGTATATCTATTCATAGAAATTGGACCGAGTTATTTGGGCCAAAACATTGAACATATTTTCCATAAACATAGGCACAGGATCTGCAACATGTAGGAGCCATCGAGATGCTCTTCAACATGCATACAAAACTGATTAACATGTTTTTTTTTAGGAAATCCTTGTAATCTTCTCCTCGTGGATCAATGTTCGGTGCCCCGATATCAATATTTTGCGGAAGACATGATGCCACAAACAAACAAGAGAGTGGTTCCGCAGTGGAATAAATCCTTGTCTTGAAGCAGATGAACAACAGTCTTGCGGTAAAATTGATAGTTCTCACAAGCTTCCCATGAGGAAGAAGACGAAAAATGTTGCAGGGCAAACATAATAGCCTGAAACTAAAAGTTAGGACACACAAAGAAACCACCTCCTCACAGTCGAAAAATTTAGGGACACAGGTTGCACGAGCAATTCCAGAGGCCCAAATTAGTCCATTATGGGCAGAAGAAGATGACTAGTACGAATATGCCTTGCACCAGTGGGAGTTCTGGTCCTCATTCCCTAAGATGTTAATTGTATATCTAGAGAACATGACAGTGGTCCCGCAATTGAATAATTTTTTGGCTTGAAATATATCTTTGGGAGAATCAATAGATCATTTCCTTACAATGAAATACTTCCACCTAGAACAGACTAATTTGGACTTCTGGAATTCCTACTTTCGATCTGCAAAGTGGCTATTGCGTTCAACATTGGTTTCTTTTCTGAAACCCCTTCTTTTGGTGTTGTCAGGACTGTCATCGCCGAGCTGGGAAGTGCCGCCCATTATGGTTGATTTCAATTTGGGCACAGGAGTGGGAACATGCTCTTCATTGCCATCATCCATTGTCGTATCATCGTCCATCAGATCATCTTCTTCCATCTTGAAATCCATCGCATCAACCTCTGTGCCAATCATCAATGCATGCGGGCAGGTTGTCTGAGCAAGCAGGGTTTCCTTGGAATTCTTTGGCTTGAAATATATCTCTCAGTGCACCAAGGGACCATCTCCTTTTTTTCTCCTGGGCAGAGGGATAGGAGTAATAAGAATATTCCCTGGAATACTAGAACCTATGGACATCATGCCCAAAGGTGTTTTCTATATCTGGACATAACTGTTGTGGAACTGCTGCCATAAGTTAATGACAATTTCTGTTTTCTCCAGATGATGTTTGAAATCAAAATTGGGGAGGGATAATATAACCTTCCGAAAATATTTGTTTAATGTGTATCAATGGAAGATCTCCTCGAGCCTTTCGTTGATCAATGACAATGTCCAGGGTTTGTGCGTAATGAGTTGTTACCATTAAAGCTTATTATTTGCATATTTAGAAAAAAGTGTGAAGGTGGCAGTGAAGGCAAAGAACAATTAAGAATTAGATATTTCATAAAGGCGCCAACCAATTGACGCACGAAAGAGATTGCATCATGTCTAAAATGAATACTTGGAAAGGATAACACTCTTCTCTGCAAATATTGGTTTAATTCGTATTAATGATAAATCTTCTCCGACCTTCTGGACATTAATGAAAATCTTAATTGTTCCTGCACGATGAACTACTAGCATTAAATCTTAATAATTTCATATCTAGAAAGAAGTGCGAAGGTGGTGGGGTTGGCGAAGAGCAACTAAGCATTGTACATTTCATCCACCCACCAACCCGCAAAATAGATTCTAAGAAATGGCCAAGTATGGAAAGTGGTCGTGCGGGCTTCAAAAATAGGGTCACAAGATATACTCAAGAGACGTGAGGGGCCGATGGTCAAATTGTATGTCACAATAAAAGAAATTGTATGTCACAATGACAAAGTTCGGCCATCAATTTGTATATCACGAAATTTCGGGTGTTTTTTGTATGTAGCAGAACAATGGAAGCGCAATGTTGAGTAAGCTTGGCCAGGAACCGACGATGGTAATAGTGGCCAAGTATGCAATGGACAAGAAGTTGGTCAGACTCATGATATAAAATAATTAGACATACTTGGAACAGGAAATATTGATGGGCTCGAAAACAGGGCCACAAGCTCTACTCAGGAGACGTGAGGGCCCGATGGTCAAATTGTATCTACCCCAACTGTTGAATGCAAAATGCATAACATGGAACATGAGACAATGACAGATTTCGAGGTTCGATTTGTATATTGCATAACTTTGGGTGTTGTATATAAAATCACGAGACATTCAGAAAAAGGAACAAGTAAACAGAAAGCGAAAGAAAATGAGATAAAGGGGATTTTTTTTGCTAATTTGTAGATTGCGGAAGTCCGGGTGTTGTTTGCTGGTAGCGAAACAATGGAAACACAATGTTGAACCCGCCTATCCGGGAACCCATGATCCAAAAAGTTTGTTCAATATGAAATGGGGAAGCGGTCGGTTGGGCTGGTGATATAAGTAACAGTGGAAATATGAAGACGTGAATCCGCCAACTCCCGCACCTAGACATTTTCCGAAAAATGATTAAGTAACCAGAAAGGGAAAGTAGAGGGCAAAAAGAAAGGGGATGACAATTTTCAGAAGCATGAATAGGTGTAAGAAAGACCCATTGATGGTATTAACAGTGACTATGAAGTGCATTAAACATGTGACAGGTTCTTCAATCAAGGAATAGATACATCGATCCATGCTTATAGTTTCCGGGATCTGTTTGTATAAGAGAAGCATCGAAAAGCTAAAAGAAAATCAATTTTGGGATGTTTAAGTAAAGTTATTGTACTGTCAGCTTCAGCACAAGTATAACAACGATGAATTTTAATTTTAATGTCCTCTCGTTGATATGATAGTTCCATATGACTTCGCATAGTATATATTCTTTTATTTCAAGTTATTCCAAGAGATTAATTTTTCTAATTTCATCGATCAAGGAAAAGTGCCAAAACCAAGATAAAGGGGAATTTGTTTGCTAATTTGTAGATCGCGGAAGTCCGGGTGTTGTTTGCAGGTGACAGAACAATGGAAAAGCAATGTTGAACCCGTCTATCCGGTAACCCGTCTATCTGAGAACCCACAATCCAAAAAGTTTGTTCAATATGAAACGGGGAAGCAATCGATCGGGCTGGTGATATAAAATTAAGTGGAAATATGAAGACGTGAATCCACCAACTCCCGCACCTAGACATTTTCCGAAAAACGAGTAAGTAACCAGAAAGCGAAAGTAGAGGGAAAAAAGAAAGGGGATGGCAATTTTCAGAAGCGGGAATTGGTGTAAGAAAGATCCATGGATGGTCTTAACAGTAACTATGAAGTGCATTAAACATGTGAACAGGTTATTCAATCAAGGAATAGATACAACAAGCCATGCTTATAGTTTCCAGGATCTGTTTGTATAAGAAAAGCGTTGAAAAGCTACAAGAAAATCAATTTTGGGATGTTTAAGTAAAGTTATTGTACTGTGAGTTTCACCACAAGTATAACAATGACGAATTTGAATTTTAATGTCCTCTCGTTGATATGATAGTTCCATTGGACCGTGCATAGTATATATTATTTTATTTCAAATTATTCCAGGAGATTAATTTTGCTAAGTTCATCGATCAAGGAAAAGTGCTAAAACGAGCCACAAACTACATTTGCGTCATAGAGCTTATATTAAAGGGAAAAGTATGTCCTCTATAGTCTTTAAGATCATACAAAAACTGTGAAGATCCTGAATGTATTATTAATTTTCTAAAACGAAGCATACAACCAAGAACCAAGTAAACACCAAATGTATTGAAAGTTGAGGTAGAAGGCAACGCATAACATAGAAGGCGTCAAGCAAGATCCCACAAGGTTCCATAGAGTAGTACGCATCGACCTTTGTTCATATCCCATGGCCCCGATGCGTAAGAAAATAATCGGGGCCATGGGATATGAACAAAAGTCTGCCAAACACAAGACAACACAAAACCAACAGAGCTTCACCTCTGTACGTTATCTATAACCAGACCTCAAAATGGGAAACAACAAAGTTGTCCATTACTATTTTACCATTAAGTAAGATCACTATGGACATTTTCTTTTGATAGTGCCATGGTCTATCACTACCAGTTTTAACAATGCCAAATTTCCAATATTATTGGAAATGCCTGATGGTTTTTCCAAGAGGAGAAAGTTGTTTTGACAGTTCAAAGGATGGGCCTGCGTTATTTATAGTAGGATACTTTTTATGGGGTTTGCGCTCATGCTTCCCATTTCTAGACTGAACAATCTTATGCACATGTACATCACCAACAACTGCACCTGCCTGTATGAATTCCAATGCCCGACCTCCCCAATCTCTATAGCGAGTTCTGAAAATCTCAAGCTTATGTTTCAATCCATGCTGAGTCCTTTTTTTTCAATTGGGGCATCGAGAAAATGCAGATACCATACCATAAATGTATAGTTGGAGACCATTTTTTTTTTTTATTCGGGTACCAAAAAAAAATGCAAAAATCTTGCCATGGCTATATAGTTGGAAAACAATTGTCCAATTTGGGCACCCAAAAATGAGCAAACTCCTCCATCAAAGCCACAACTAGCCACCATTTTGTTTTTTAATTTGCACACCACAACAAAATATGCAAAATTCTTGTTGGGAGATGCAAAAAAACATCAAAATCACAACATCGATTGCATTTGTAATTAGATTCTCCTTGTTGTTTCAAGTGCACAAGAAGAAACAAAATATCTGGAAAGAGAATTTTACAGCTATAGATGTAAAATCTGAAGAGCTCGATTCTGAAGAACAATCACCTGGGTGTTGAATAAAAATTACAGACACACATGAGATATTTTCGTTTCCTGCCAAAGCTTGATATGATTTTTTTTTTCCAGTCGATATGCAATATTGCATTGTCCTCATTTAAGGTAAATTGGTTATGTATCTGAAAGTAGCACAACATGTAGACATTGTTTTCCTTTTTCTGTAGGTATGCTTCATATGAAAGTTCTGCTAACCTAGGAAGCACATCTTGTAACATATGTTGTCTAATTGTACAATGTACAGTTGTGTTGCCCACGGTTCGGATGGAAGCATTGAGACAATGTCTATATATGTATGAACATTTTTTACTGCATCGCAGACAATCAATTGTATCATCACTTATGAAAGCATAAACAAAAGTAGGAGAGTTTCATTTCGCACATACAGGATCAAAGGGGGGTGAGTACGCATTCGCTGCAACCAAAACACCTTCAACCTTGAAACGTGAGCATAGTAGTTAATAGATTGAACAATATAATATAAAACTGAACAAAAAAAAAATGCAGAAATTTGGTGAAGGCAATTTGGATGAGCAAAGTGAGGATGAATCTGTAGATGTATACGCACACCAGTTGTAGAGCTAGTTAGTTTCTTGAGATCCTGTACTATGTTTGCTCGCAATTCTGTTACAAATGTTGCTTGGGTTGTGCGAAAGATCCTTTCTTTAACATCTCTTTTCTTTGTTATATTTTTGAAGAGCATAAGTGGAAATTGCCCTTTATGCAATTGTTGTTCCATTGACGAAAACAAATTTGAATAGGTGTTGAACAATTGCAGCTGCAACATGGAACAATGTAATATTTGTGTAACTTAACCGAGATACATGGACATGTGAAAGTAAAGGACAAAACTGGATATGGAGAACGGTACTATTGCCTTGTCGTTGTCTGACTCTCCATATTTTATATGGAGAATGTGTTGCGAGCCAAATTTTCTCGTGAGTGTGACAGTTGCGCCAATGGTTCTGATTGGGTAAATGTCGTTGCTCTGTGCAAGTTGGCTGATAGTTGTGTCTGGGATGAAACGATATTATGAACAAATAGCAGGAATATTTTCCACAATACTTGTTTCGTTGAGCGATATAATCCGATCACAATCGCCACAGTCATATACTGTTTTCGGAAATATACTAAAATTTGTAATGGATATCCCATTACCTGACAATATCTTTTTTCCATGTTTCTGGACAAGTTGTGTAGGAATAGTCAGTGTGACTGTCATCAGGGCCTCCTTGTCTGTCATGTCAGCACGCATAATGGTTCTAGTTTTGTTTCCCTTGTCCAAGTAGGTTCTATAGACGACCATTATGTCCTCGATGAACACTTGTCCAGTTCGGTGGTTGTTCAAGAACTCTATTGATAGTATTTTGGGTGTTACAAGTTTAGACCTAGTGACATATTTTGAACAGGAAAAGTGATGTGAATGGTAGTGTGCATTTTATTTATTTATTTTATTTTATTTTATTTTATTTTTTTTATTTTTTTTTTATTTTTTATTTTTCTGGCATAAATGTACAAGTAGACACACAACTTTGATGAACTATGGAGCCAAAATTTTGCAATCAGACCTCTTAGTCTGTGGAACCTGCGTTATGTTCGACTTCTCGCGACACTTGTTGATACTTCTTATGACCTGCAAAGTATGTGTTGCAGATGAGATCAACATATTCACCATGCTATAGATGAATAAATAGCTTAGGATATTTGTTTGGTAAACATATGAGGAACATAATGTATGCATATTTATTTTTGGCCTTGTCGGTTTGATGATGTTTGGGATGATTGACTGCTCATGGCCATGTCACTAGTCCAACTTTTTATGATGCAAGCATGTGTAGATGAACATCAGAAGGACTAAACAAGTATATGCATTGTATATTGTCCATAATTGTTCTTAATGTCACATGCAGGGTCGAAGGAGATGGAATACGAAATAGGGTGTCAAGGGATACTCAGGAAACATGAGGACCCGAGGGTCAAATTGTATGCCTCAGATTTTTTGACTAAAAAAATGTGTAATAGTAAATAGGGCGTGATGGCGGGGTACGACCAATCTATATATCGCGGAACCTCTAAAGCCAGAGGCAAAATCTTGAACCCACCAGCCCGACACCCGCAATCGACAAAGTGGGTAAGTATGGAATAAGGTAGAAGCATGACCATAAATGTGAACCTGTGAGTCCGTTAACTCGTGCACCAAGGCATTTTCGGAAAGACGACTAAGCAGAGCAATCATAAAGAAAAAGGGATAATAGAAAATGGAAAAATTAGAAATGGGGAGGGCATAAAGGCCCATTGTTGCCAAATCATCGTTTTCTAGTCCAATATTATATGCCCCCACCCGTTTTGTATGTTTAATTTACTAGCACAGTTGGTATACCTTTTCGAAGATTATACCACAGACCCCTCTATTGTCGCATATAAAAATTCATCTTCCTGTCCAACCAATCTATTTCTTTCAAGGTAGCAACGCCAAACATTCAATGGACATGAAGACAAGTTAGTATGCAGAAAGACATCTAAAACAAAGAAATGCAACAAAGAGAATACAATTCACATGAGAATAAGCTGAAAGATATGTAGTATATACATACAATAAAAAAGGTGCAAAGTCGTAGAACAAGTAGAACAAATACACAGACAATAAATGAAATACTAAACACTGGAATATGAAATAAGAGTACAGGTATGCACCTCTGTAACTCATCCTCTACATTCGTGCCAAAGAGTCCATCATCTTCTCTAGCCACTCTGTTTGTTTAAATGTAGCAATGTAGAAAAAATACAATGGACATGAAGGAAGTTAGTACGCAGGAAGACATGTAATGAAGATAAGTTATTATGTTGGAAGGTACGCAATATCTACATACAATAAACTAGGTGAACACATATATAGACAATAAATGAAATACAAAACAATGGAATATGAAATAACAGTACAAGCATGTACCTTTATATCTCCTCTTCCACCGTTGCAGTTAAGAATCATTTGTTTTCTCCAGCTATTCTGTTTGTTTGAATGTGAGAACGCACAAAATACAATGATCGTGAATGGAAGCTGGTATGCAACATAGAACAAGTAATATGTACATACAGTAAATAAGAATCAACGAATAGAATAAAATATAGTTAGAAACATGAACCTTTTCTTTTCTTCATCCATGGTTGTAAATATATAAAGTTTTTCCATGCCCAAAATATATTACAAGCCACAAAATATTAATAATTTGCATGGCCATAGCTAAATGATTTTGGTTTTCTGTGGCAAAGTATCCAAATATGCTTTCAGACATGGACATATAATTTTGCAGTATCTTTGGTGTATGTAGGGTCTCAATATAGTCCCTATTCTCACTCCATTAATTCACTAAAACCTTCACAATTACTTCCATTTCACCTTCATATCACCTTCATTCCACCTCCACATCATTACATTTACCTCATTTGGGTTATAACTATGCTTTTCCAAAGTTTATCAATT
>ML804196.1:53935-70856 GCA_009831015.1 Picea engelmannii | reverse complement strand
GTGAAATCATTGAGAGCATACCATCGACCTTTGGTTTGTGTTGGCTCGTTATATTAAATGGATGACGTATACATTCTACTTTCCCTTCAATTTTAAAACCACACCAACATAATATCTTATTGATGTCTACAATGGAGGCTCGCTAAGTTTGGTAATGTAGAGTTTCGTAACCATAAAAACTTGCTTTGGCCACCATATGTAAGGTATTGCCATGTATCACGCTTTATATATATGTGTGTGTGTGTGGGGTCATATCGCTTTTTCATGAAGGTATATCATATTAAATTTAATAATTTTAGCATATTTTCAAAGTTAGAAAAGGGAATGTTGAAAAAATCGAGTAGTATATGTTTTTTTTATCATTATATATATAGTGATAAAATAAATGATGTAATAAAAATAAAATGGAGAAGTGAATGGACTAATAATTTTTTATAGTAGCAAAAAGATGTTATATGTGTACATTTTTTAATTTTAGATATTATCTAGAGTTATTTGTTACTCATATATCCAATCATAATTTGTTATTAAAATGAAATAAAACAAAAGACAACTTCTATAATTAAATGAGAACAAAAATAGTTGAAACACAATTTCAAGAGGGGAGGAGGCTCACAAAGTCACAAAAGAGAGTAGTTTCCTTAGAACATCATAGTTGATATCTTTTCCAAATCAAGGAGACAACTAGTAGAGAGAAATTGGAGCTCAAACTTTGGTAGGAAAGGCACCATACAAAAGGATTCACCACCAACTCAATGAGTCGATCATTCCTAGGTTTTTTGTAAATCTTATTTTGTACTACACTCGATCTTCTTCCTATATCTACGGATGTAATGTCCATGAATATTGCAAAATCTTAGGAATAGTGAAATAATTTAATAGTTATGCCCCCTTTTCTTATTTATTTTGATACTTCTTATGCAAATTCATAAAATCATTTTGTGGCTCCATCCCTTTGTAGAATCATATTTTCATTTCTAAGAAAGATTGCAACATATTGGTATTTATTGTGTTTAAGATGTTGATTAGTCCGCTCCTAGAGGTAATAAATGAGATTATTATATCGTTCTAAGCTTCACACATGGCCATTTTACCTTCTTTAATTTATTTTAAACTATTGGAATATCCTTTAAAGGCCCTAGTACAATGTCCCCTTCTTATATTCGTGAGTGAATGGGCTTCCACCCCCTCTAGAGCTCACAAATAGGTTCTATTATAGATCTTTCAATGGTTGAGAATGCCATCTTCTCAAGATGTAGAAATATATATGCTTTCTTTAAACATCTTCTACATGATCCACCATTTGAAACGATTTTTGTGTCTCGTAGTTATGGAAAAAGATGTTTCAATGGATAAGGAATTTGCATGGTAGGTTCTAGATTTGATTGATCTTATGGGTATTAGGTAAATAGTCACTAAATGTTTCTATGATACATACACATAGGCCATATAATGCATTGGGTATTATTACTTAGGAAGGAAATCCCGCTTGTTATACACTAATGAGTCTCTCTCTATGGTCGACTTATGTACGCCAATGAAGCAAGGATGGATTGATTCTCTCTCTCTCTCTCTATGCATGTGCATATCTAAAGAAATGATTCTCTTTCATGCCCATCGCTCCCTTCTATATCGATCGGTTTGGCCCCCATAACTTTCATAGGAAAAATACGTATGGTATGGGAGAAATGAGAGTCCTTTTTGATGGATGTATGTCTATTTATAGAAGCTTGGGTTTGGAACCCTATTCCTATTACACGTGAGAGATCCTTATACAATACATGTCAATGAGCTTATATATCACTAGGATTTATCGAATTGAGAAAAGGAATAGGCCATTATAAATCTTCAGAGTATATATAATGGCTCGTACCAACGACTAAACAACAAATCCATTAAAACCTATATGCCATGTGCCAATGGAAGAGTCCCATGTCCATCCATCTGGACATGGAATGTGCCACTAAAATTATGCGTGTCATCACCAAAGATATACATTCCATTTAATTTTTTTTTATAGAATCCACAATTTTTCATAGAAGTTGTAATGTGTCGATATAAAAGAGGGAAAGGTGGCTATGCAACTATAGAAATAAGTCCCTTATACCATCTTAGGTCATGTGAGTAGGGATTTTTATTTTGTTGATATCAACATGGAATTAGGATGAAGAAAGCAGTTATGGGTGCCCTAAGGATTGTTTTGATCTTGGATGTGGTGTTGTTTCTTGGAATTGTATCCAACATTGATAGTCACAAGACTTTGAGATCATCCAAGTTTCTTTCTCACATGAAATCCTTCTCGAGATGGAGTTTAGACAGTTAGGATTCTCCTATTGCTAATGTTTTGAAGTATCTCAATTGGGTGGAGGCTGAGAGAGTTTCAGTTGCTCTCTAGAAATTGATTCCATTGCTAGCTAGAGTGCACAGGACTGGCAATGCCATGATAATAAATGTAGATAACATATTTTCTACAATTTGAGTAATGGAGATGTGTTTTTCTTGAGATTTTTGTTTTTTGGTGTGTTAGGGACCTAACCCCTCATGTAGATATAATAATATATTTTCCATGCAATAAAGGCCCACATTAGTTAATAAGGCCTAAATATATTCTATGTAATAAAGGATGATATTAGTTAGTAAGGCCTATTTAATAAATGTGAACAAGTCAATATAAGAAGACCTACTAGAAGCTTCTGCTTCTAGAAAGATCTTCCTCTAGAATGTTCTTTAGAAGATAGAATTAGTATAAATACGAGTAGGAGGCATGAGAAAACTTGTCTTGAGAATTATTGTAATAGAGCTATGCTCTGCTGGAGCTTTCCCCCTTGAAGAGGAAAGTGAACATTTCTTTCTTTGAATAAAGGGATTATTTATGGTGTTTCTCTTCTCATATTTTGTTGTTCCATTGATATCTGTTGAATATTTCAACTTCTGCATATTATATTACATCTGGTACATAACAAGTGGTATCATAGTACTTTCCTTGACAATAATTGTGGGTTCATTTTTTTCCAGGGTAGAGACGTGTTCCAACATCTTAAAACTACAATGATATGTTGTTCAACGCATAAATCCGTGGTTGGGGATGCATACACACATGAAATACAAGAGGTTTTTAAGCTCACACTTTTGGACACCCTTGTAATCCCTGTTGGTACCCCTTCAAGTGGTTGTGCATTAGACAACACTTGTATACAGACTAGCTTAGGTATCATGAAACCCGCTATAGATCAACCGATTGACCGCTTGACTGCTATAAAGCCACCAAGAACAACACTCAGGAAGATACTCTCTAGTGCCTAGGTAATCGGGTAGTATGACTAAGGGTACAGTCTATCCTCCTGAGTTGGTGTCTTGAGAAATTGGGCCGAGTACTATTGTTTGATCCCACACATATATCATAGAGCTATAGCACAGGGAAAACCCTTTTCTGTAGGAACCCTGAAAAACCCTAACCCTTGGGACAAAAATAGAACAAACAAGGAACATAAATATCTATTGTCGTGCAACCTTGTCTGTTGCATTTTGGTTGCGAAATCATTACACATTTCTCGCTGTTAAGAATTTGGGAATTTTTCCACTACAATATTTTTCAGATCAGAGTATAACTCCACAAGAAAAAAAACAATTATGGGGCCTTCTTGCACCCTTATTTGAGATCTATCCCCTTGGATTCCTCTTTTCATACCGATCGTTGTGATACCTATCATTTTTACCCTTTTTTTTTCACCTCGTGGACCCATACCCTTCCTAACACCCTTATCCCCCACTTATCCCATTGGTCTCCTCTCGTTGCCCTGACCATAGTGGTATATATCACTTGTCTACATTTTTTTCCATGGACGCACCCATCATACCCTCATGGATCCCACCCACCAAGAAGAAACCAATTAGAAACTGAGTACTAACCTTACATCCCTTCAGGCCCAAGTAAATAAGGGCTTTCCATCCATTCATGCAAAAATGAACCTTATCCAAGAGCAATTCGGTAGCTAAATTGCTGAAGTCCATTCCATTCTACACCAATTCATGAACAAATTTTAGGGTCATTCCTCCTCTGACCCACCTCTCTATATTGAAGGTGTTGACTCCAACTAGCCTCTACACTCTCAGTCCAACTCCCTACCTCGTGAACCCTGTCTACCCATAGTCGAGGTAAAAAAATTTGATAGCTCAGATCCACAAGCTTGGGTTACTTAGATGGAAAACTATTTCTCCTTGCATGGTATCACTGATGAGTTAACCAAGATTTGTTATGGAATTCTCTATTTGGATCCAGAATGATGGAAATGGCATTGAAATTTACGCCAAGGGTATGTTTATTGGCCACAATTTGTTGCAGAGTTGTATGAACACTTTGACACAAACATCTTCCATTTAGGACGTTTGACCAAGTTGAAACATTCTGGAATAGTGGAATATTTTATTGTTTCCTTTGAGAACTTGGATTTATGCATGGAGGGCATGACAAATTCTTTCTTCCAGGAATTCTTTATCAATGGCCTTAAGGATGAAATCTGAGCCCATGTCATCATGGCTCGCCCCCAGACTTGGTTGGAAGAAACTAAACGTTCCAAGAATCCACAACATGTCATCTTGGCCCAGAGCAAAAAATCCACTTTTCTTCCTCACCCAAAACCGACCACCCCTACTCCTCAAGCCCCTCCTCTCAATGTCCAAAAATTAACACGAGCAAAAATGGTTGAATGCCAACTCAAGGGTCTTTTCTAAAATTGTGATGATAAATACTTTCCCAGGCACAAGTGTAAAGAACGAAAACTTTTTATGGACATTTCAGAGGATGTTTTTGATGAAGAGGTTGAGGTTTCACCTGAAGCAGAGATACCCCCAAAAAATGATCCTACATCTCCCTCTGATCTTCCTAAAGTTGAACCACTACTTTCACTGAACGCTCTCACTGATTTTTCTTCTCCCCAAACCCTCAAATTGATTGGTTACGTTAAGAACATGAAAGTCATCATCCTAGTTGATAGTGACAACACTCATAATTTCATTCATCATCGCCTTTCTCAAGAAGTCAATTGCTATATTCGTGTTGTTAACAATTTTCAAATCATGATTTCCAATGGTGGTTCCATGAAATGTCGGGGGTGTTGTGAAAATGTGCACTTATAAATTGGTCAGTATAATTTGAAATATCACATGTTTTCTATTAACATAGGTGGTTGTGACATTGTTATTTGTGCTTGGTGTTGAATGGCTATGCACTCTTGGCACCATCACCATGGATTTTAAGGAATTAACCATGAAATTCCAACATGAAGGACAACAATATAAATTCCAAGGCATTACAACAGGGTCTTAGTAGATCATCAGTCCCCATCGCATGGAAAAGTTACTAAAAAAAGGTCATTCTAGCATCATTTCCCAACTCCATTCCATTCAAGCAGTTGAGACACCCTCGGTACACCCCAACCTTCAAAGTGATCCTTTCATGCCATCCCACTATTTTACAAACTCCCTAGGGCCTTCTCCCCTCCCACGAATACCATGACCATTCCATTCCTTTAATCCTGGGCAGTCCTCCTCCCAATGTTCTCCCTTATCATCATCCCTTTGCTTAAAAAAATGAAATTGGGAAAATTGTCCAAGAATTGTTAGAAGCGGGTGTTATTCATCCTAGTACCAACCCCTATTCTTCCCCTGTTGTCATGGTCCTCAAGAAGGAAGGTGCTTGGAGCATGTGTCCTTATTTTCATGCCCTTAACAAAATTATCATCAAGGACAAATTTCCCATTCCTATCATATTTGACCTTATAGATGAACTCAATGGGGCTCAATAATTTACCAAACTTGACCTACGTTCAGGCTACCACCAGATACATATGAAAGAGGAAGACATCCCCAAGACTACATTTTTCTCTCGAGGGCCACTATGAGTTCTTGGTCATGCCCTTCGGTCTTTGTAATGCCCCCTCCACTTTTCAAATCCTCATGAATCATGCCTTTCATCCTTTCCTCTGTCACTTTGCGTTAGTTTTATTTGATGATATTCACATCTATAGTAAAACCTGGCCAACCCATTTCACCCATGTAGATCAATTTCTCCATCTCCTCTCAAGCACCAACTTTTTCTCAAGCAGTCTAAATGTACTTTTGGTGCCTATGAAGTTGAGCACCTGAGTCATATTATTGGAAAGGATGGTGTAAGTGTGGATCCCAAGGAAATTGAAGCTATGAAAAATTGGCCTCGCCCTAAAAATCTTAAAAGTATGCATGGTTTCTTGGGTTTAACATGCTATTATCATAAGTTTGTTCAGAATTATGGAAAAATTCCAATTCCTCTTACAACTCTGCTTAAAAATAATGCTTTCAGTTGGACTCCAACAACTAATCAATCCTTTAAATCCTTGAAATAAGTTATGTGAAATACTTATCCAGGTGGATATCGGTGGCCACCCACCTTTTCTGACTGGCTCAAAACAGTTTTCTGACAATTTTGCCAATTTACTATTTTTAGCAGTTTTTAACTTCTGGGGCCATTTTGAGGGCCTAAATGAAGGTTTTTCCAGATTGAGCTTCTCAATCATACAAAATGGCATTATTTCAGCCCCAAAATGAATCTCCTCGATGATACCTTTCCAACGGGCTATCATACGCCTAAAATGGAGATCGTATGCAAAAGTTACGACCCCGAGAAGTTAATGCACTAAATTACCCAAAAGGGGCCCACATGACTTTTGGTGTTTCATCTCCTAGGGTTAGGTTTTTGGATGTCTAGGGTTTTGGAATTCCTGTTTATTGTAAAAAGGCCTTCAGAGCCTCATTGTAATCATCTTCTTGCGAATGCGAGTAGTCGTCACATCTCTTCTCAGAGATAAGCTGCCACCATTCTAGCGAGTCTTCACTCTGTATTTTTACAGTCTCTGTACATTTTTTTCATTAATAGAAATCGTGTATTATTGTATATCTATATTTATGGTTTCATCTCTGATACATTTTTGTTATATTATTGAATATTTTCGATATCTCTGTGCATTTCTTTATTATATCTCCACTCTCATTTCATGCCGAAAATAATCCGAATAAATGGTATCAGAGCAGGCTGTTCTTGATAGTTTTTCAGTGCATGTCCCCGATGAGGTTTGAGTATAGCAAGTTGGGTCTCGAGCTTGTCTCTCTTGAGGACAATCACTCTCGTACACCCAAGAAACCCTCAATTGTGGAAGAAAAGAAAAACGACGAAGCAGACGATCCTATAAGTCTGTTGCTTGAGCAAGCTCTCACATGACAGAGGGACGAAATGATGGAGAATTTTTCCCACATTCTTCAATGCCTCCTAATAGCATCAAACATATCTTCATCAAGCAGACACTTTGGAGGCACCTCACCTTTTAAGGTACAGGTCAATTTTGATATTCCTATATTTGAAGGTCAGATAGATGCAGATGCCCTAGATAAATGGTTAAATCTGTTAGAAGGTTATTTCTCTGTTCATAATTTTTCCAATAGAGAAAAGATCATCTTCACGCCCCTTAAGGATCTCCCCCATGTCAAACATTGGTGGGAAACTTACTGGGAGCAGAGTTCCATAGAGGAGTCTGGAATATATGGGGCTAAGCCCACTTGGGATTTTTTTGTGGATGCAGTAAAGGAACAATATTACCCTGTTGGCAACTATGAGGACCAGTACATGAGATGGACCACACTACAGCAAGAGAGGGTCCAAGTGGTTCTGAAGTTCACCAATACCTTCCATACCTTGCGCACCAAGTTGGGTATCAAAGACTCCGAGCAACATTTGGTTCTGAAATACTATGGGGCTCTACACAGATACATCCAAACTGAAATGGAGTTTCTAGACATCTCATCACTTGGTGCTACCTATCGATATGCTGTTAAAATCGAGCAGAAATTCAGGCACCAGAACAAACAGGAGTTCGGGCCTGCAAATATGCAATAATCAAAGTTTGACAAAGACATCCCTAACAAATAGTCTCCCAAAAACCAGTCCAAGCCATAGGAAAATAAGGGTCACGGGAAGACAAAGAAGGACACCAAAAAATGGTGTGATTTCCACAAAATCCCCTGACACAAAACCGATGAATGTCGCTTAAAAAAGTCATTGGTGGCCGAGATCAAAGACAAGGAGCTGAACCCTGATTCATAATTTGATTATGAAAATACTGGTAAAGGACAGATCATTGACGCAGACCCCACTGCTATTGTCGTGACTGCCACAATTCAACTAGAAGAACCAACAGATCCTGAAGAGGGGGAACGCCTTTTTCATTCACAGATGAGGGTGAAGGGGATCCTGCTGCATTTTATTGTTGATAGCGGAAGCCAGAAGAACCTCATCTCAACAAAGGTCGTCAAATAGTTGGGATTGTCGACAACACCACACCTGTAGCCATACAACATTGGGTGGCTTCGCCATGGACGAGATCTCCATGTCATCCAACAGTGTCGATTGTCATACGACATCCAACGCTTCAAGGATGAGGTATTATGTGATGTTGCCCCACTGGATGTCTGTGATGTTCTCTTGGGCCAACCATATATGTGGAAGTGCCATGTTGTTTATGAGTCTCGACCTCGCAGTTTCATTGTTTCTCTGGGGGGTCATCTCTACAGAGTACCAGAGGTAGTTTCGACTACTGTTCCACCTAAAAAGTGTCGCAAGGTAGTATCCCATACTGCAAAATTTATCTTCTTCACAATCTGTTCAAAAGGAGAACAAAAGGACACTGCAACCACTACAACCTCACCCCAAGAACCTTCTATCCAATAGAAGCAGGTCTAAAAGGCTACAACAAAGTGAAAATATTCCTTCTGCACATTGTCCTCTCATGTATCTTGACTTGTTGAACAACCTCATCCTCAACAGGTTCATGACAAACTTCCACAAACAGAGTAGCGCGACGTTTCCAGCAAGGCAAGCAGCTCACCAAGATGCAGATTCAACAAATGCTTTTCCCTCTCTCCTGGGAACTCAATGCAATGGAGACCATTGATTCATAAGGAGGGAGGATTGATCCAGGTGGATTTCGGTGGCCACCCACCTTTTTTGACTGGCTCAAAACCGTTTTCTGACAATTTTGGCAATTTACTATTTTTAGTAGTTTTTAACTTTCGGGGCCATTTTGAGGGCCTAAATGAAGGTTTTTCAGGATCGAGATTCTCAATGATATCCTATGGCATGTTTTATGCCCAAAAATGAATCTCCTTGACGATAACTTTCCAACGGGCTATCATACGCCTAAAATAGAGAACGTATGAAAAAGTTACGACCCCGAGAAATTAATGCACTAACTTACCTAAAAGGGGCCCACATGACTTTTGGTGCTTCATCTCCTAGGGTTAGGTTTTTGGATGTATAGGGTTTTTGGCATTCCTTTTTATTGTAAAAAGGCCTTTAGAGCCTCATTGTAATCATCTTCTTGCGAATGCGAGTAGCCGTCACATCTCTTCTCAGAGATAAGCTGCCACCATTCTAGCGAGTCTTCACTCTCTATTTTTACAGTCTCTGTACATTTCTTTCATTAATAGAAATCATGTATTACTGTATATCTGTGTTTATGGTTCCATCTCTAATACATTTTTGTTATATTATTGAATATCTGCGATATCTCTGTGCATTTCTTTATTATATCTCTGCTCTCATTTCGTGCCGAAAATAATCTGTATCAACTACTCCTGTATTGGCCCTACCTGACTTAAACAAGACCTTTGTTCTGAAATGTGAGGCATTCGGGAGAGGAATCATGGAATTCTTCATGCAAGATGGATGACATTTGTCTTTCACCAACAAACAATTTTCAGATTGACATCTGGGCCAATAGATTTATGAAAAGGAAATGTTGTCTATTTTGCATGCAATGGATATGTGGCACCCTTATCTATTGGGACAATGGTTCCAAATTAAAAAAGATCATCAAAGCCTCAAGTGCTTCCCGGAACAATGAATTTCATCCCCGGAGAAACAAAAATGGGTGACTAAGATGTTTGGATATGATTATGAGATTTTTTACAAGACTGGAAAAGAAAATGTGGTGGCTAATACTCTTTCCTAGAAATATGAATATGAAGGGTACCAATTTTCCCTCTCATTCATTGTAGCATACTGGCTTCATGCTGTTCGACAAGAATGGTTTCAAGACCCCAAAATTTCCATCCTAATCCACAAACTTCAACATGATTCACAAGATGATCCAGGGTACTCTTGGCACAATGAATATTTTTTCTATAAAGATCACTTGTATTTAATAAAACAATCGGCCCTTAAAACCAAGGTGCTCTCTGAGTTTCACTCTTCACCTATAGTTGACCATTCAGGTTTTAGCAAAAAATATGAAAGGGTAAAACAATATTTCTTCTAGGACGGTATGAAACATGACATCCACACCTTTGTGACCGAATGTGATACATGTCAACACAATAAGGGTGATACTGTCAAAGTTCTTGGTACACTCCAACCACTTCTGCTTCCACCTACTATTTGGACAGATATTTCCATGGATTTCATTTTTGGTTTTTACCCAAATCAGGAAATAAGTCAGTCATCATGGTGGTAATGGATCATCTTTCCAAATATGCTCATTTCTATGCTCTTCAACACTCATTCACAACATCCACAATGGCTTAAATTTTTATGGATAATATCTTGAAACTCCATGTAATGCCTCATTCTATCATTTCTCACCGTGATCTCATTTTACCAGCAATTTCTGGCAAGAACTATTTCGGCTTCAGGGAACTCAATTTCATCTCAGCACAAGTTATCATTCCTAGACTGATGGACAAACGGAAGTGGTCAAAAAGTGTTTGGTAACATATTTGAGGTGTTTTTCATCCAACAAAGAACATCAATGGGTTTAGTGGCTACCCCCTAGTTGAATGGTGGTACAACACCTCTTATCATATTTCCACTCGCATGACTCCTTTTGAAGAAGTCTTCAGACATAAGGCATCATCAATTCTCTCTTAAATATCGGGTGTCTCCAAAGTTCAGGAAGTTGACCACAATCTTACTGTTTGCATGAAAATTCTCCGTACTCTCAAAGACAATTTGGTAATGGCTCAAAATCTGTAATATCCCTAAATCAACAGACTAGAAAATAGGTCTCGACTGCCTATTATTTGCTGTTGGAACTGATACACTTTGGGTTTCTGGATATGTTTAGTAATTCAATCTTAACATGTGTAGTGATTTTTCATGTGGTTTCAGGTGGAACATTTTTTTATAGTATATATTCAAATATGCAATAAATAAAGGACCAAAACAACTGCAATATATGTATTATGAAATAAGACCGAGTACAATATCACATGCAGTGAAATAAAATGAATCTCTTGGCTAGATTAGAGATAGATGGATGTTAGCCGGAATACAATAATTAAACTAAAGTAATAATACCCGAAAACAAAAGAATGATGATGAATCAATGAATGAGCGATATGAACTGTTGCATGTTACGACAACTCACACGACAACTGTTGTAAGACTAAAATGTTCTCCCTGGTGGATATATTCCTTAGATCAATCCAAAATCTGTCCCAAATAGTGTACCTTGGCCTCAAACACCCTCTCTGTATCTGTCAGACTGAAGATCGTCCCTTTGCTAATCTGTACGAACCATGAATGTGATCCCCTAGGGGGGTTGCACCCCTCCTCTGGTCAACTGTTGCGCCCTAGTGATTCCACCATCGGAATTTGGATGTATGTGTCTCAAACGGAGTGCCCTGGTATCTTCTGTAATGGGTCATAATTATTTCCACGGATTTGGTCCGATGATCTCTGTGGAACCATGGATGTACTTTCCCCAAGTGTTGCGCCCTCACTGGCTAACTGATGCACCCTAGAGGATCCTCCATCACAATATGACAAGTAATAACTCAAAATATGTGCCCTACCTTCCTCTTAACTTGTTCATAAGGAAATATATGGATTCTCCTGGGTCGGTACAAGCTAATCCTCTGAGTCTCCCAACTCTCACACCCTTCCCCTGAAGAAGTGTGTCCTAGTAGTATATGTGATGTCATGTTCCCAAGACTAGCCTTAGCAGGGAGTGACTTAGTAGTCTATCTATTCCCATAGACTATAGTCAGACACAAACAGGGAACAAAGGGAGAAATAAGGGTGAATAAATGACTAAACGATGAATTAAGCGAAAAAGCATAGGAAAAGTCACTTAAGCCAAAGTCAACGGAGAAATAGAAGAAAAATGTGTTAAGGGGAGACTTAATTAATTATTCACATTCAAATTAGGAGGAAAAGTTCCTAGCTTAAGTGGTGTCAATGAAAAATTAGATCGGGGAAGGAATAAGAAGAGGAATTAGACCTAATTCCTCATTATGTTATGATTTTGATTTGAGAACAAGTACAAGAGGAGGGAGTCGACCTCTTAGCCGTTTTGTGGATTTCTGGAGGAAACCATCATCCATATTAGTTTCGGTTTTGAAAGACACACCCTATCCTATCGAAGATACCATATAGGTATTTCACCGTGCTAGATCCATATTTTGTATACCCATTTCAGAGATTTTTCATTGCAGACAGTGAGGGCACAAGGGTTAGAGACATTTTTTTGTAGCTAGATGAGACCAGGGAATATATTGTCATTTCCTTCCAACCCATTTGAGAGGGATCTAGGGCTCTTATTTTGAGACATCATTCATTAAATTCCGATGGAGAATATCCTAGTGCGCATCAGTCATCCAAAAAGTGTGCAAGACTTGGGGAGGTAAATTGAGGGTTCCAGAGAGCAGACCGGGTCAGATCTAGAGAAACCCTCCTGACCCAGTACAAAGCATACCAGGGAACTCAGTTTGATCCATACATCACCATATTCCTATGGTGGAATAACTAGGGTGCATCAATTGTCTAGTTATATCAGCAAAGAGACGATCTTCAGTCTGACAGTCACTAGAAGGAGTTGTGAGGTCAGGGAACATAATTTTGGACAGTTTCCAGGCATATCAGATGAGTATAGCCAACAAGAAAAATTTCCAGACATTTGCAACAATTGTCGTGAGTATTCAAGATTGCATACAACAGATCTGTACATGCATGTTCCTGATTCTTCTTGATATTTTGTAGACGTGTATTTCTTGTTGTTTTGCATTGTATTCCAGTGATGATCAACTCTTATGAGATCTAGATGATGTGCAGTTCCTAAATTTCCTACATGTATTTCCTGTTATTTTCCATAATTCATGCTATTGAGTTGTGTTGGTTCCTTTTATTTCTCATGCATCATATATTCTGTTCAAACGACTTATTTATATGACACACACATGAAAAATCACCATGCATGTTAGAAAAAGTAACTAAAATGAATCCATAAACCCCTAGAGTATCATATCCGAGAGCCTAAACACTAGTTCAACAATTCATATCCAGATCCATCGGATTTGGGATATTTAAGTGGTATGAGAGCCTTCTTCCTAGAATCCTATGAAGAAGTGATTTCTCATGACCCCATGATTCCAGGAACATGTGCAGAATACCCAGATGGTCGAGGTCATATGGGGGACGAGTACATTCAGTACCACAAGGGACATAGTAGAGAGAAAAGAGACAGAAACAAAAGGGACTACACTCCCTTCCATACTCAGTTAGATACAGAGCTAGAGATAGAGGACAGGGACCACATCAGTTCCGACACAGAGGAAGACATAGATAGGATTATGGGTGATAGGCCTGAGATCCCAGAGGGAAAGGGGAAAGGCCCCGAGACACAACATGATGGTATGCATGCCATATTGAATGAAATAGCTAGAGGGAAACGGGATATGATGAACGCCATAAAACAAATGGCCATCAACACATAGATGATCCAACACAGTGTGAGAACTATGGGTGCCAACGCAGCAGGAGGAGTGAGTGGCTCAGGAGGACACCAGGGAGGTGGTGCTAGTGGTTCTAGTGGATCTTAGGGTGGAGAGAGTGGGAATCCTTCACCTATCTGTACCTATAAATCATCTGTGAGGATTCCTTGGCCTCTATATATGCAGTTCTAGGGGGGACATCAACTGGGACAACTAGGGAAGCTAGGAGGACAACCAAGACAGGAGAAGGCAATGACACAAGACCCATTTGGGGAGTATAGGAGATAATATTTGGCGTTGGGGATAGATTTCCATGCATATATGAGTTTTCTAGATTACTGTTCTATTAGGTATCATAACAGTCCCAGGGAGGCACATAGGGGCAATGGGCAGACTCAAAACATGGAATTCATTAAGAAAGTGGGGAAGATTAATATTTCTACTTTCGATAGGTCATATTGATGCTCAACTCAGGCATGGGTACAAAATCTTGACACATATTTCAAGCTCAACCCGATGATGGAGTCAGACGCTATTAGCTTCGCCACCTTACACTGGGATGGGAAGGCCCATAAGTGGTGGTATCATGGACTGGTGACCTTGGGTCACAACCACATTACTTAATATTTGGAGTTCACCGTGGTTTATGGAGAGGTTTGACAAGAGGGATCCATAACTCCATTTCAGGGACCTGACAAAGTTGAGACATACAAGGTCAATTGAGGCATTCATCACAGACTTCCATTGGAAGGCAGTGGCCCTATTAGATATTTCAGAGCACAAACTAGTGATGTTGTTCACCAAGGCATTGATGGAGCCATTGAGGGGCTCAGTTAAGGCTTTCAAGCCTCACAACATACAGGAGTCCATTGTGCACATTGGAGACATGGGGGACTCAGTGTGGAAACCCAAAACCTTTACCAAACCCTTTGTGCCATATAGAGACAATGATTAGAAGAATCCTTAGAGGGATTGGAAGGGTAAGCCCAAGTTGGATGATGACACTAGATGAGAGTTTATGAGGAAGAATATTTTCTTCTCTTGCAGAGACCCTTGGGTCCCAGGGCATCGATGCATGGGAAAGGGATATAACCACTACATTGAGGTGGAATCAGGAAGTGAGGAGGAGGATTAGGAGTTCAGGGAATAGGTAGATAGTGACTGAGAGGATGAGCCTACACATTCATCCAGAGCGACATCCAAATAATCCTCAGAAATAGGGAGAGGAACAACCAAAAGAAGATACAAAACCTCGTAGAGAGGTGAAAGGTGGAACCATAGCAACCATTTTTGGATTACCTAGGTATAACACTCTTAGGATCAATGTCCTTATACAGGGGAAGCGCATGATGACTTTAGTAGATGGTGGGGAAACCCACAATTTCATCGATGCATCTTTAGTATCCCAGAGGGGGATACACACTGAGGAGTTTGAGGGGTTCACCGTGGCCATGGAATATGGATATACTATGACATGATTGGATATGGTTCTAGACCTAGAGGTCAATCTAGGTAACTACACCCTAACATGTACCTTCTATGTAGTTGACCTATTAGATACAAATGCAGTGTTGGGTGTACAATGGCTATATTCATTGGGGGAGATTGGGTTCAACTATCAAACATTGACCATGAGTTTCAAATATTCCAGTGGGTTAAGAGTAGTATTGAGAGGTATGTCTATAGGATCACCCATAGTAGTATCAACGAAGAGGATGGAGCGTATCTTCCGCCACATTGATGTAGCATATGCAACATAGTGTTTGATCACCACCTAAAAGGATTCAGAGGGAAAAGAGAATTACCATCCACAGATCAGAGAGTTGTTGAGTTAGTATAATCTAGTGTTTGGTATGATACCACTAGGGAGGCCACCTAACAGGGGGTTCAAGCATACTATTGAGTTGGAGGCAGGGAATACACCTGTGATCACTGAGCCCTATAGACACCCAAGATATTCAAGGATGAGATTGAGAAAGAAATCAAGGAATTTCTTGCGATGGGGCACATCAGGCCCAACACGAGTTCTTTTGCTTCTTCAGTCATACTGGTACTGAAGAAAGATGACACATTGATGATGTGCATATAATACATATTCCTTAATGAGAAAACGATCAAGAATAGGTACCCCATTTCGCACATAAATGAGTTGATGGATGAGATACATGGGGCAGTTTTCTTCACCAAATTTGATCTACGGTCAGGATATCATCAGATCAAAATCAAAGAGCAGGAAATAGAGAAGACAGTTTTCAAATTCCATTTTGGGAACTTCGAGTTTTTGGTCATGTCGTTTGGGTTGACTAATGCACCGACCAACTTTCAGTCTTGCATGAATCATATCTTCAGGGGGTAGCTGAGGAAGTACCTTTTGGTATTCTTAGATGATATTCTGATTTACAACAGGACACGGGCTGAGAATTTGGCACACTTGGAGGAGGTCTTGGAAATTATGCAGGCACAATCATTATATTCCAAGGAATCCAAGTGTGAGTTTAGGATGAGAGAACTATTGTACTTGGGGAATATCATCAGTGAGCATGGAGTACAGGTTCATTAGGAGAATATTGAGGCCATTCTAGATTGGCCAACACCCAAGAACCTCATAGAGCTGAAGGGATTCTTTGGGTTATGTAGTTACTACAAGAAGTTTGTCAGAGGATTCTCACAATTGGGGGAACCAATCACAGATCTAACCAAGAAGGGTGATTTTTAGTGGATGGATGAGTCACAACATACTTTTGAGAAAATGAAGGAGGTTATGAGCACATGCCTTGTTCTATCCCTTCCATATTTCTCTCGATCATTTTTCCTAGTGTGAGATGCATAAGGGGTGGGGATTGGAGAAGTTTTGATGCAGGGGGGCCATTCCATTGTGTTCGAGAGAAGGAATCTAAACGAGTCGGAGAGACTCTATTCGATTTACGACAAGAAAATGATATAAATCATGCATGCCTTAACCAAATTCAGGCAGTATCTGGTGGGTAGTAGGTTTGTAGTGAAGATTGATCACAACAGTATCAAGTATTTCCTGGATTAGAAAGACCTTAGTGAGAGATGACATAAGTGGGTCTCAAAGATCCAAGCCTTTGAATTTGAAATTGAGTATGTTAAAGGAAAAATGAAT
>ML804196.1:0-22783 GCA_009831015.1 Picea engelmannii | reverse complement strand
ATCACAAAACATTATAGAACACTTGTATTCATTTCTATAGGGCATGCACCATTCTTGTCATCCTATTGTCACTTAAATGCAGGAGTTTGGAAATACAATAATCATAATCACTATAAATCAAGTATGTATATTTATAAGGCAAGTACAAGCATTTAATCACGCATTTCAATTCAATTACAAAGAGTCTATGAAATACTTATCTATTACAGTTGATAGCGACCAACTGACTGTGCGTGTTCGACTTTCCACCCAACCGTAGGCTCAGATGCATTCACTTTTAGCATTATAGACACCCCCATGCCAAGCCATGGTATCACTAGGGAATATCTCTCAGGTTCTCTATAAGATTTGAAGGTTAGTCTCCTTCACCCTACTCCAGGTAGAGTTTTCCATACAACCACCTAGCTCAGGCCTCTTCAAGGTTTATCATATGCCTTCCCAGCATTAAGCTCATGACCTTCTTATCTTGGGTTAGTTTTTTATGGGTCTTCTATTCTCTCGATCTCCCCTTTCTCTTCTACAGGTTCTCTGATTTCTTTATTACACACCCTCATGCATTCCATTCAACACTCTCTTCCTCTGAGGATCAAACTCCCCTCTAGTTCCCTTTCTCTATGTGATTTTCTTGCAAGCATGATTTAGGAAGGTTTTCTACATGCCCTCCTGTTTATTCTGTCAGAAGGAAACTTGTGGGTCAAGCTTGGGGACTCATGGTGATATTTCGTACTGTCCTATAGCTGACCACTTCCTATCCTTTCTGACAACCCTCCATACTTCCATTCATTGGGGTGGTTGGTTGTTCAAATACCAACCCCTCCTCATTAACTGACTCATGTTTTTTATCCGAGCTAAGGGAAAATAATATGAATGTTTCCAATTAATATTTCCACAAGGTGGCTTGGGGTCCTTTAACTTAATAGAACCTCGTCTCATTACTATAGTGATATCATGGCCAATACTTTAAGGCTTCACCCATTAGTCAACTGTCGACATTTACAATTAAAAAACAATACATTTACAATATTTTCAATCCATTTCATGGCAATCATAAATTACGATTAATTACATGCTGGGGGAAACATGTGTGTTACAATACCCTCCCCCTTAAAGGAACATTGTTCTTGGTGTTGTTTTCAACAACACCTACCATGACTTCATGTTTCTATTGCTTCGACATCATTTTCCTTTTCTTGGCTTGGTCCTTTCCTAGACTCTTGGAATTTAGTACATGCCTACAAAAATTTTCAACAACCAACATATTAATTATCATTTCATGCCAAACATTTTATTGTTGTTTAAATTCAAGTGGAATATTCACAAGTTAGCACAAATCTTGTCTATACAGTTCATGGATCAACATCCATATGGATGTCTCATTAATTTGGCCCACTTCTTTCCTTGACATACCCATTGTGTGCCTGATTGAGATCAACATTTAAAAAAAACTATTGGGGTCTTCTCTTCTTTGCAGTCACTCATCCTCCAGGCCTAGGCTTAGGAATCCCCTTCTCTACTATACAGTCCCTCGAGTGATCCATCTTGCCTTGCTAAGGCATTATTGCACAAGAATAATTTATGAGACCTCGCTGAGTATTACAACTAAGGTGTCCCTCAAACTTTCTTTGCTGAAAGCGTCCCTTCGGCATGTGTCACCACAATACATCATTCTATGGGGATCATGGATTATCACAAGGTTCTCATGTCACAACAGTATCTTGTTACCATGCTTTCTATATTACTCCTCTGTCCATTTGGATATATCTTTTATCTCACTTGTATCACATGTATATAATAATCCATGAGATACTATAATCAATTTATCAAAATTTTCAAATCTGTTATCCACATATTTTTTAATTCCACATTTTTCATTTTCATATCTGTTCCACATAGAACCAAATTCACAAGTATGTGATCTCTTTATCATAGCAGTTTGGATATTTTATAATCAACAAGCATTGGTCTTCTTCGTGGACTTACAACACTGCCACATCCAAGACCTTTCTTCGAGCAATTTCCTCTTCAATCAACCAACAAATTGTTTGTTCTCATGCACATTATATTTTCATTGCACACTTGTAGTGATTCACAAACAATTTCAGAGTTGTGCATACTAAAAATAAATTTCATTTATTCAAAAAGGAAATACCATTCCTTTCAAAATGAAATCAAACTTCAAAATTAATCTAATTAATGTGCCAATATCCATGGCCGCATTCACACACAATGCACCCTTATATTGATTTTGAGATTATTACTTTCATATTAGGCACTTTTCCTTGGTGGGTTGGAACTCAACCAACCTTTTACCACATGGTTGCTTTATTCATATTTATTATTACATCATGATTGTGTTTTCCTTCTTTAGTTGATCGTGATCTCCAATCAACACACATGAAACTAAAAGTTTCACATGAATGCATCTAAGCATTATTTCTTTACCAGTAACCAGGGTGTCGACATTTGCAACCACCCAATTTGTCTCTTTTTCATTATGCAACTCGAGTAGAGTATTGGAAGGTCCTCCTTCCATAATGGGAAGTCCATTTCCTTCCCTATCAAGAAAACATGAATTTCCTTGATGCACTAATCAATGTGTTTCTTATGAGCACCCTTGTTCCCAGTCATTCCTGATAGTCAAAGTATTCATGGCACTTTGTTCATGAATATTCTCGCAAGGATTTTAAATCATCCTTAACTACTAGAGTTTCCTTTCTCCGTGCTTCAGATTCCTTTCTTGAATCATACCCTACTTGGGTATCAATGGCACACTACAAAAATTCAGATCACATGCATGCCGTCCAAACATAAAATAATTTAGAAGGGATTATTACCCAAACCCATTTTACCTCTCATGCCACATGGGCACGAAATATTTATACCTGTTATGGTTTCCAACACCTTTTTAGATATCACCTTTGTAGTGGTGCTTCTTGGGGACTTCTAAAATCCCTTTCACAGTTTTCTTTTATCAACAACCTTCTTGCATTCACCTTTGTCCGAGGTAGTTCACTATTGGTAGTTGTCCTTCTCTAATAGTTCCAATTTTTTCTACACATGACATACATCACCATTTTCTACACATGACATACATCACTACATTCACATTTCACATTAGCTATCATGTAAAAGCAAATGCATGTACCATAGCATTTATTTCAGTAAAACATTTTCATATATACCTTAGCATATCTATATGCACTCCATCACATTGTCCCCAATGTTTTCATGAGTGCAAGCACCATCAAATTTCAGCTGTAAATACCGACATTATCATGACAAAATATCTATCTTTATCAACATATCAGTTTCTCATCCTAGATAAGTGTAATAGATAACAATAAAGGATAATTCAACATGCTACATCAACAAGTTTCTTGTTCACAATGAATCATGAACTTGTGCATTCTGCACATTTCCCAACCAGAGCTCAGATTGGTCCTCATTCATCTGCATGTCTTGGTACCCATGCATGATATTTTAAAATGTAATCTAGGATTCTTATATAAATAGGTTTTGTATCTTGTTGTTCAATTCCCAACAATCATTAAGGTTATAGCTATGTTCACCTGACATATTTCTTTACACAGTTTCTCCACAGAAACCTCTTCAACATGCAACTCTCTTGTTGCATATCCAAAGGGTATGACATGAACTCAATTTTTGAGTTATCCTCATATTTTCATCTCATATTCTTACCTAATATTCCATGAGGAATTATCGACATGAATATTTATTGTGCATTTAGATTGTGTACTCACACATGCACATTTATTCCATCAATTTTATTTCATTGTACTTTAATCACATGCCTTAGCATGCGGTGTGGGTGTCCACCATAGGAACACTTTATTATTTCATTTTCTTATCTATTGGAAATTATTTGGTTCATGATTTTTCACGACCACTCATATGAAGTCCTTAAAAGAATAATCATGTTTCCTTTTTTAATGGCAACAGAGAATCCCTGCTCATTTACCTTTTTGTCAATGTGTTAGAACCAAAAGTCACCCCTGGATTGCGACAGAGGTAAGACTGATACCCATCAATTTGTATGTCACGAAATATAAATTTAAAGGCGGTCTAATGGACGCAGACTCAGGATGGTATCGTTATAACTCAAAAAACTGGATCATAAATCACAAGCAGGTGAGGTCTTGGTCTAACTTCAATCAGTAAGTTTGGTATAGTGGTGAGTAGGGGGAAGAACTTGAGGAGTTATTCTATGGACATCCGTTCTTCCAGTAACCTAAGGAGGAAAAATTCAGAAAACAAGATCTTCTTGGATTCATAACTTCAGGAAACTGAAAATGCTATAACAAAACTGCAATCAAACATCCATTACAACATAGTCATAACCATCCATGTGAATCCTTCAATCATGAACATTCAGTATCAGACGCATATTAAGACAGAGGAAGAAAGTTGAATTAGATTAAGAAAGAAGTCTCAAATACATATACATAACTAGAAACCAGAGGCTTTACTTAAACTTTACAATACAGGAGCCTAGCTCTACCATCAACACTAACAAAATATGAAGAAGACTCCTATATACTCAGAGCCAAAACAAATAAGCATGCTCAAGTGGCTGCATTGAAGACATTACGTCTGCATGTTTCCTGACAGACTGTGCATGCAGTCTATGGTCAGACGTGAACCTTGGTCAGACACAATCGCGTTTCAAAATGGACCTGCAGATGAGCCGGCTAACTGACAGTCCTTCCCTAGGATTTCCATTTATGGTGGAAACGATGTTCAATTGCCACCACCCAATATCAATAAATTCTTCATCAGGATCAGGGAAGGCCCAAGTCAACTCTACACCTGTAGGACATGGCAACCTTAGTACTCCGATGTCTGGATCTGAGCTAGATGCTTGCGGGAAGGTTTGACAACAGACGTGGCTGCTGACGAAGCGATTGGTGCACTCAGCATGGAATAGTGGATGGGAGATGGATAGGTGATCGACCATGAATGGGAAATATAAGACTAAGGATAACGTGGGGACCACACAAGCAAGAGATGAGGTGTAAGAGGATGTAGGTGATGTGGGGTGAGGTGGCACAGGTGGCGAGAGATGATAAGGAGAGATGCGACAGGTGGGATGGTGAGTGGAGGACAGGTGTGAGGGAGCGAAATTTATAGGGGAGTGGGGGATGTGACGAACATAGGAGAGAGATGGAGTGGGGTACATCTGTCGGCAGGATAGAGCGGCCACTTGTCGACCCAGGATAGGGAAATTATATGCACATGCACATATCAGGGCCATGAAAAGTGGTTTGATTCTTCCCCTCTTTTGGCCCCAATGTGTGTGTCTGGCTGACACGTTGCACCTCCGCAAAAACATGATTTTTTCCCCAGCCCAATCTACATTTTTTAACGACCGCGCATGTTGAGGCCCTGATATGATCAATGACCGTCGATCTAGGGCGTGTAGATCTCATCTGCCCATATCTACGCGCCTCTTAGCGCAACGCGCCAAAAAGTCACATTAAGCCCGACAGACTTAGGATAAGTTCCATTTAGTGGGTTTTTAGCCCCTTTCTTTTCCCTTTGTCACCTAGAGGCCAAAACCAAGGAAAAACACCCCCCCTGTAGAAACATGTGATAACATTAGGCTCCATGGGGGATAGATTCCTCCCTGCGAGGCTCTAATATCTCCTTTGCAGCTCCAGTCACCTTCTGTTGGGTTGTGGAGTCTCCTATAAAACCAAAAATAAAAAAAGAAAAAACAATATTTAGAAATAAATGGGAGCCACTTATGGCTCAAATCAATAACTTCTTCATAAAATGGCCATTTATAGGGCCACCAAAAACTTCTTCACCCTCCAAATTATGCAACCTGTAAGTGTTGTTTGGAAACGTTAAAGGGCTTCAAATTTTCCATGTTTTCCTTTATCCTGTCTGGGTGCTTCCCATTTAAGTACTAGATCTCCGAGATGGAAATCCTCCCTTTTCGCCTTTCTGTCAAAGGATTTTTTGATATTTTGTTGATGTTCATGCGCTTTGTCCAGTAGCTGCTCTCTAGTCTATTGGACTTCTACCAGCTGTTGCACTCTCCTTATCATATCATCAAACTCTCCTTGATAATATTGAAAAAAAATTGCCACAGGTAGGGCAAGCTGGGAAGGAAAAACTGCTTCAGTCCCATATACAAGATGGAAAGGGGAGAGGCCAAGGGACCTCTTTGTTGTCACTCGATCAGCCCATAGAGAAAACTTGATATTTGAATCCCATGCTTTCTTGTTGTCTTCTAATAGTATTTTGATGATCTTTATTAGGATTTTGCTAGAGGACTCTGCTAATCCATTGCCTTGTGGATAGTAAGGAGTAGAGTGGATCAATGAAATTACGAACTGCTCACAAAACTTGGTCAGTGGTTCAACCTTGAAGGATGCAACATTATCAATGATGATTCTGTTCGGACAACCAAACCTTACAATAATATCCTCCAAAAAACCAATGATCACCTTATGAGAAGCACTCCTTGTGGGAATAGCTTCTATCCACTTGGTGAAATAATTTGTTGCAGTTAAGATCCACCTGTGTTGACCACTTGAAGAAGGATGAATTTCCCCAATGAAGTCTAGGCCCCACTACTGAAAGGGTCCTGAAGCTACCATAGGCTTCAATGGCAGAGACTTGAACTGCTACTTTCCAGATAATTTCTGACATTTGATGCAAGCTCTGACTTTTTCACAAACATCAGTGAATAGAGTAGGCCAAAAGTACCCAACCCTGATAATTTTATAGGCCGTGGTTCTCCAGAAATGATGTCCCCAACACAGGATGTCATGAAAATCAAACATAATCTTTTGGGCCTCCTATGGGTATAAACATCTCAGAATCACACCTAAAGGGTCTTTCCAGTACAAGACCTGGTCAATAAGGAAATATCTGATTGCTTTGAGCTTTAAATATCTTGACTTGTTCTTCCCCATTCCATCTGAAGGTCACAACTCTTGCATAAAATATATAATGTCTTTATACCAGTTGCATTATGCCAATGGAGGGTCATCCTGAAGGATTTTATCAGGCACTTTAGCCTACTGACTTTCTGAGAAAGTGTTGATGAAGTTAACCCCCAAATTTTTATAATTATATTCACCCAATATATTGGCTAAACCTTGGCCTTTAATTAGTTTGGTGGGCTTTATTTCTAGATCAAACTCAAGGATTTTGGAAATCCACTTACTCCTTGTTCTATTTATGTCAGGCTGAATGAGAATGTCCTTCACAACAGCTGAAGGGACGTATGAAATAACCCTTTAATGAAGGACATAGATTATGAAAGCCTTGAGAGTTTTCACGAATGCATAGGCATGTTTATCCATGATGTCATATTTCACCTCTGCATCTCTTAGTGCTTTTCTGAAAAATGAAATAGGCTGCTCCAACCCTTCAACATTTTTCTGAAATAGAACATTTGCCATGGTATCAAAAGAAGAAAAAGAAAAAATCAGAAAATCCTTGGAGTAATCCAGATGGATAAGCACAGGTGCCTTAGTCAAGGCCTTCTTAATTTGATTTAAGGATTCTATGGACTCATCAATCCACTTTATTTCAATCCCCTTCTTGAGCATGGTTGTGATATGCTTCACCAATTCAACAAAAAATGAAGCAAACCTTCTAAGAAAATTGTTTTTTCCCAGGAAAGACTGGACTTCCTTCTTGGATTTGGGAAGTGACAAGGTTTGAATAGCTTCCACCTTGCTTGAATTAATTCTGACCCCCTCAGCTAATATTATGTGTCCCAACAATTTTCCCTCTTTCATGGAAAACAATGATTTATTGGGATTTAAGGAGAGACCAAACCTTCTGCATTTCAAGAAGACTTTCCTCAGATGACATCAATGTTCTTTATCAGATCTGGAAAATACTGTTATGTCATCCAGATAGATGACCACATATTTATCTTTCTTCCCAATGAAGGCGATGTCCATAGCTTGCTAAAAGGTTGATCCCGCGTTCATTAATCCAAAGGGAATTTTGGCATACATGAATGTGCCCCAAGGAGTGGTGAATTCTGTCTTTTCTCTGTCTTCAGGCAGAACAAAGATTTGATTGTAACCAGAAAATCCATCAATCATGGAAATCCTGGATGCACCTATTACCCTCTATAATATGTGTTCCATCTTTGGCAGCGAGTAGTTGTCCTTCTTGGAGCTTCTGTTCAGGTTCCTGAAATTTACACAGAGTCTGATTTCTCCACTCTTCTTTCTCACCGGGGCTAGGTTGGCCACCCAATCAGAATATGTCAAAGGCACAATAATCTGAGCATCCAAAATTTTCTTCACTTCCCTTTCCATAATAGGAAGTAACATAGGATTTATCTGTCTTAACTTCTACCTAAATGGTTTAGCTTCTTCCTTCAGTGGGATCTTGTGTTCAATGAAAGTGGTGTCATATGTTCTGAGGTCTTCGTAGGTCCAAGAAAACATATCAAAAAATTATTTTAATAACTCAGTATACTCGGCCCTCTGCTCCTTTCACAAGCTATTAGACAACTTGAAAAATTTTGGATCCTCCTCTGTGCCAATATTGCACTAATCTATATCAACATTATCATTCGAGATTTTACCTTTTAATGCCACATCATTTCTGTCAAATAAAATTTCCATGGGGATCAATACCTTTGGGATGTGTTTATTGGGCAATTGAACAATATTATGATCAACAATCTTGTTCATAAAAAACATCAGCATGAGGATCTATGTCAGAACCAGGATCTTGATCGATGTGTAATGAAAATAACTCATTCACAACTTCTAGGAATTTTAATTTCAATATCATCCTCAAACACATTCCAATGCTTGACATTGTCAGGTATAGAGGGCCTATATTTTACTTCTAAATCATACCTAAGCTTGGGTGGAAGATGAAATCTGAAATTGCTTGCTGAAACAACCAAAGAGTTAGCCATGAAATTCTCTTCTCTTGGAAAAATAAAATGTTGAAAGCCAAGAAAACAATGTCAATGAGGTCCCATACTTCATTTCTGTAACTTTTGAGCTGAGGGTGTTTGGAATGATAACTATTTCTGATATGATGGACAATCAACTCAGGATCTCCAAACACTGTTATCTCTTTAATTCCCATATCATTTGTAGCCCTCAAACCTAAGACAAGAGCTTCATATTCTACCACATTATTGGTAGCTTCAAATTCTAACTTGTATGACAGGGATATAATTTCTTGAACAGGTGAAACAAGGACCACCCCAGCACTAGTACCTTCCCTATAATAGCCTCCATCAAAGAACATTTTTCCAAACAGAGGTAATCAGAGGAGAATCTTCACAAAGTTTAAGGGATTGTTTTCTGATTTAAAGAGGTGGTTCAGAGACATTAGTGAGATGCAATAAGATGGACCCCAAATTAGTATCAAGGGAAAATATAGGATGATTGGTGGTGTCTTCTTCATCACTAATAATATAGGCCAACTGATCTTCTCTATACAATCTTATATGCTCCCCCCCAAACACAGGGATAGTAGCATATGTGAGGTCCATTTGCAATGTTCCCCCAAGCCTTTTTATCCAAGATCTTGACAATAACATGCCAAACTTTGGGGGAACATCTACCACTACAATATCCATGACCACACTTTTCATGGGAAGCTGAAACAAGGTCACAACCAGATCCTTGATGACCCCAAGACATTGCATCCTCCTTGAATCAAAAGAATACAAGTCATGGTATTCTTTGGTGACTTCAAGTCCTAGTTCCTTCATGACAATTTTGGGCATGAGGTTATGAGAGGCTCCTAAATCCATCAAACAATTATGCGGTACCTTATCATGTATGTTCAATGATGTGTATAAGGGAGGGTATGAATCATATCTATCTTCTACCATGGGACCTAATATGACTGCTTCTTTTTTGTCTTGCAAATTGATTGAGTCTGTGGGATGATTTGAGGGTTCAGGAAGCAAAATATTAGATAGGGATATCTTAAAGTCCTGATGCTTGACCAACTCTTACAGGGGGACATGAATCCTAATATTCTGAATTTCATTCTCAAAGTTAAAATAGGAGGGGGGCTTGAGAATTTCTCTTACCTCTAGGATGGGACCTTTTACTACTGGTGGGAGGTTCTATGTTTTTTTCTCCTTGTTGCTGCTTGATACATCATTGACAGGATTTTCTGCCTTAGTAGGTTGCTCAGGAACATCAAGATTTCCTCCTTTCTTTTTGGACCTGAGGTTGTATCTATTTGGGTTGTCACTGGCCTTAACCCCCTTTCTCAGCTCGTTTAATTGGTCGTCCATGAGAGACTCCTCATATGATAATTGAGTTAAGTGAGGAGAAGAGGATGTATCTTCAAGACAATGAATTTCTGGATCGAAGTCTTCTTCCCCTCCACCCTCATATATGAAAAGGTTATTTTGAAGAGGGGTATGGATTTTATGATCATCCTTATCTCTGTTCCGAGGTTCTCTTTTCATAATATGAGGATCATTTTTATTTGGCCTCTTGAAGTTGCCTCTGTTATCAACATTTTGAGTATTTTTGTATGTATGTTTCCCTTCTAATTCCAACCTTTCCATTCTAGCTGAAAGTGATTTTAGTAACTTGGTTACTTCGTCCATTTGCGGGGGGGGGGGGAGAAGAATTGGAGGTCAATGCTTCAGATATTCCTCTTCCTCTATCTCTATCAGCCTTATTCCTAAGTCAGTCCACTGCCAATATGTTAGAATCTACTTCCAGGGCTGCATTTTTCATATGAGCCAAGGAGGTAGCTCTTCTCTCTCTTAACAGGAGGCATAAGTCAGGATCAAAAGCACTAGCATAGGTAATTTTGGCAGAGGCCTCGGTAGGCTTTATCTCAGTAGGGATCTTATTGTACATCTTGTTGAATATTTTGGAGAAGTCAAATATATACTCTCCCTCTTTTCTTTTTAGGGACCTAAACTCGGTGATATAATACATGAAGTCCTTTTTATCCCCCCACTGTCTCAAGAAGATATCACCTAAAGCATCAATTCCATCAATGGATCCAGGAGTCAGGGCCCTGAACCACTTTTTGGCTTCTCCATCAAGACTGTGGACAAAAACTCTCATCCACACATCTTCATTTACTATGACATAGTTATCAACATAACTATAAAAAGATACAAGGTTCTCCTCTACAGTGATATCTCCCTCCCCTTTGAACCTAGGTAGCTTCTTAAGGTACCCACCAGCTGGGAGGGAATTAAGAGGCTGAGGAAAAATGAGAGGGGAGTATCTGGCAGCTACTATAGCGTCCATTCTATTTCTGGGGGGATTAGCTCCTGCCATTGGAGTGTGAACATGAGGAGAACCAGGAGGGGATGGAATTCAAACATGGGAGATTGGGGGTGTGCTTCTGGGAACAAAGGGAAACAACTGAGGATCTAGAGAAAAGGCCTCAGGGCTCGAGGGAACAAAGGTTTTTCGCTCTACAAAACAAATAAATTTAACAGGAGGAGGAGTAGTGAAACTGGGAGAGGGGAAATCAGCAGGAACACTCCCAAAATTTAAATTTCTAGAATCTACAGTGGACGGTGTAACAGGAAATTGAGAAACAACTACTGGAGATGTTATAGGAGAAGAATGAAAATTACCATAATCACCTGGTTCAACAGTAGAAGTGCCCTCCTGAAGGGTCCTTTGTCTTCTGATAATTTTCTCTGGATCAAATTCAAGTGTTTTTAAAGGCAGCTGTGGAGTGGACCTCGTGTGTCTTCCCCTAGAAGCCACAACTGAAACAATGGATTTGTCTCAATGGAGTCACCACAATAGAGTCTCTAGGTGCACAGTTGAAATCTTTGATGTACTAAGTCCTAATGCACCTTCAGAACCAGTAAGCTTTGTCGTTCAATCCCAGGGAAAATTTTCAATTCGTCCCTGGCAACGATGCCATAAATGTTAGCACCATAAGTCACCCATGGATTGCAGCAGAGGTAAGCCTGATACCCATCAGTGTTTATATCACAGAATATAAATTTAAAGGTGGTCTAATGGACGCAGACTCAAGATGGTATCATTCTAACTCATAAAACTGGATCGGAAAGCACAAGAAAGTGAGGTCTTGGTCTAACTTTAGTCAGTAAGTTTGGTATAGTGGTGAGTAGGGGGAAGAACTTGAGGAGAGTGAGGAGGTCTGCTATGGAAATCCGGTCTTCTAGCAGTCTAAGGAGGAAAAATTCAGAAAACGAGATCTTCTTGGATTCAGAACTTCAGGAAACTAAAAATGCTATGAAAACATTGCAATCAAACATCCATTACAACACAGTCATAACAATCCATGTGAATCCTTCAATCATGAACATTTAGTATCAGACACATATTAAGACAGAGGAAGAAATATGACTTATATTAAGCAAGAAGTCACAAATACAGATACATAACCAGAAACCAAAGGCTTTACTAAAAATTTACAATACAGGAGTCTATCTCTACCATCAACGCTAACAAAATATGAAGAAGACTCCTATATACTGAGAGACAAAACACATAAGCGTGATCAAGTGGCTGCATTGAAGGCATTATGTCTGCATGCTTCTTGACAGACTGTGCATGCAGTCTTTGGTTAGACGTGAACCTTGGTCAGACACAATCGCGTTTCAGAATGAACCTGTAGATGAGCCGGCTAACTGATAGTCCTTCCCTAAGATTTCCATTTATGGTGGAAATGATGTTCAACCGCCACCACCCAACCTCAATAGTTTCTTCATCGGGATCGGGGAAGGCCCAAGTCAACTCTTCACCTGTAGTACGTGGCAGCCTTAGTACTCCGACGTCTCTATTTGAACTGGATGCTTGCGGGAAGGTTTGACAACAAACATGGGTGCTAACGATGCAATTAGCATGCTCGACATGGAATAGAGGATGGGAGATGGACAGGTGGTCGACCGTGAATGGGGAAGAGAAGACTGAGGATATCGTGGGGACCACACAAGAAAGAGATGAGGTGTAAGAGGACATAGGTGATGTGGGGCGAGGTGGCACAGGTGGCGAGAGATGAGAAGGGGAGATGCGGCAGGTGGGATGGTGATTGGAGGACATGTGTGAGGGAGAGAAAGTTATAGGGGAGCAGGGGATGTGACAGATAGAGGAGAGATATGGAGTGTGGGACAACTGCTGGCGGAACAGAGTGGCCACCTATCGACTCGGGATAGGGAAATTATATGCACATGTGCATATCGGGGCTGCAAAAAGTGGTTTGATTCTTCCCCGCTTTTGGGCCCAATGTGTGTCTCTGGTTGACACGTTGCACCTTCACAAAACCACAGTTTCTTCCCGGGCCCGCTCTACATTTTTTAACGACCATGCATGTTGTGGCCCCGATACGATCAATGACCATCGATCTAGGGTGCGCAGATCTTAGCCACCCAGATCGAGGCACCTCTTAGAACAACGCGCCAAACAGTCACATTGACCCCGACAGACTTAGGATAAGTTCCATTTAGTGGGTTTTTAGCCCCTTTCTTAGCCCTTTGTCACCTAGAGGCCAAAACCAAGGAAAAACATCCCCCCTGTAGAAACATGTGATAACACAATGTATACTAGCTTTTCCCGAGGAAAATGGAACACATCCCCCTCAAGCTATTATTTTAACAAGATAAATTAGACCCTTCCATTATAGGGTAAGCCATGCATCCATGGAATTATTTATATATGGTGAGTACAAATCTTTCGTCACATTTCACTTATTTTGACATTCATATCATACCTTTAAGCATGTATATGTACATTTACATATATGTAGGGGCATCACTTGCACCTTTTTACCTCATTCATTTCTATTTATTGGGTCTTATTATCATTATTCTTTAAAGAGAATTTACAACCATCCTCATGGCTAGTCTCACAAACCTATTCATCTTTTCCTTCATACTAGGCAACCTTATAATGGATTTCATTCATGCACTCAAGCATCCATTTAAATCCATGGATGTTCAACGTACAAGCTCACTATTGCACCTTTTTCCATGTCATTCTTACACATGGGAATTTCAAAATTCCATATCCTTTTTCCCATATATCTTACAACTATTATTATGACAAGTCTTATAGGAATAATCAACAACATGTTTCCCTCTCTATTGAGCATTTACAGTCATATACATGATATTCACATGGAAAGTCTCGTAGATCTAGTTGTAACTGTGTTTCCCTTTCCATATGAAAACAACCAACAAGATAAAATTCTTTCCTAAACTGCTAGAGAAGTATGCAACGGGCCAGAAATACAATCTGGGAAATTTCAACAATGCCCTAGGTAACATGAAAACTTATCAAGATTCTCTTCATGTCTCAAACCATTCTTGGTCAACAAACCTTTTTATCAAGGGAATCCATTTTCTAGATTCCCTCTCACTACAATTTAAGCACACGAATCCATATTATCATGACTACCATCCACCTCTGTATGCCATTCCAACCCATTGGTTATCTAGAGATGTCCCAACACTTCCTTTACTACATATAGAATCAACAAGTTCATTAACCATTCTACCTCATTCTCATAAGGTAATATGTAATCATTGTCATTAGCATATTACTTATGTTTCTATACTAAGATCATCATTAACCATATGATCCATGATGTCACCATATTTGACATCCAATAATAGACTATACTAAGCCTATATGCATGGTATACACATGCTCAATATTTTCCATATGCATTTCGACATATCCTAGTGCCCCAAGCACTTTACCCATGCATATAGTGCAAATGTATTCCAACTATCTACCATTTGTATTCACATGCACATATATGTCCTTAGATTAATATGTATATGCATTCTCTTATTACATTCATGAGTATCATAAACTTGCTCATGTGTTCATACCTCTTTACCTCTTCTAGGCGGTCTAGAAATAGTCCAAAGGACTCCTTTTTAATTGCTCAACTGAGTTAATCTCCAACAACAATTTTTTTCATTCATTATGGGTCAAATAAAATTGAACTTACACATATATAGGATTTAATATTTTATTAAATAATTAATTATCACTGCTATAGATTCTTTCGATCCATACCAATTTCCTTTAAGTACAAGGAATTTTCCATAAGGGTCTTAACCTTTATATAATCAACCATATTATTACAAGATATTCTGCCTACCCTAGCAGATATAATTATTATACTTAACAAAACAACCTAGCTCCTATCCCTTGAATCGACTCAGGAAACTTCATAGCATAACTTCTTCCACCTCTGCCATTTACATTCAGGTTTTACCAATAATGCCTATTGGAATATTCCTACTCGTGTAAGAGTAGTCATTAATTTGACAAAGGGACAATATAATTTCATTTGTTGTAATTCAAATAGGGTTTCCAAGGTGCAATTTCAATATGTTGTCCTCCATCCTCAAGGGACTCGTGCAGATAAAGAACAATCCTTTAAAGGTAGAAACACCTTTCAACAGGCTCTTCTATATTTTGATATACCAGTTCTATGACTATTCTCTGTCCCATCCAGACCTAGTGTTGTAGCCTGCTATGATACTACTTTGTAATAGACCCGACACCTAAGTATCCTTTTAAGGGATGGATTATTAAATTTTCTCTTCTTATATCGACCTTATATATTCTCTATCATAGCTCCATCCTCTTTTTCTCGTCAAGATCTTTCCAATGATGGTAAATTCACTCAGAATTGATCTATGGAACAAAATCTATGACATTCCAAATTTCTTGGGTTTTCATAGGAAACATCTCTCTTACTTCCACATGGAATCTACATGACGTATCATTGATCGTGCCAATTGACGTGGTGAAACCCTGGTCCTGATGTGGCACTAGCCTAGCCTACCATGGTGTAACTTCAACCCACACAGGCCTAAAACCATAGTCGCTAAGACCTTCTTCCGATGCACTCTCTATCGGGTGACGGACTAGTAGACTCATAATTTTATAGATTCCTTTCATCAATTCACTCAATAAGTCTCGTTACTTGATCCAGGTGGATATCCGTGGCTACCCACCTCTTCCAACTAGCTCAAAACAATTTTCTGACAATTTTGGCAATTTACTATTTTTAGCAGTTTTTAACTTCTGGGGCCAGTTTGAGGGCCTAAATGAAGGTTTTTTGGGATCAATATTATCAAATATACCAAAGTCTCTAAATGATCCCTCAAAATGAATCTCCTCAATGATACCTTTCCAACGAGCTATCGTGCGCCCCAAACGAAGATCGTATGCCAAAGTTACGCCCCCAGGAAGTTGATACACCAAACTACCCAAAATGGGGTCCACAAAACTGTTGGATTTTCATCTTCTAGGGTTAGGGTTTTGTATTTTATTTATGATAAAAATGCCTTTGGATCCTCATTTTAAAATCATCTTCTTACGAATGTGAGTATTTGACACATCTCTTCTCAGAGATAAGCTGCCACCATTCTAGCGAGTCTTTCACTCTGTATTTTTACAGTCTTTGTACATTTTCGCTCATTAATAGAAAATTGTGAATTACTGTATCTATGTTTTTACGGTTGCATCTCTAATACATTTCGTTTATATTATTGGATATCTTAGATATCTCTATACATTTCTTTATTATATCTCTGCTCTCATTTCATGCGAAAAATAATTCGGATTAGTGGTATCAGAGTAGGCTGCTCTTGATCGTTTTTCAGTGCACGTCCCCGACGAGGTCTGAGTATAGCAAGTTGGGTCTCGAGCTTGTCTCTGTTGAGGACAATTTATCTCACACACCCAAGAAACCCTCCATGGTGAAAGAAAATAAAAATGACAGAGTAGATGATTCTATTAATCTTTTGCTTGAGCAAGCTCTCATGCGATAGAGGGACGAAATGATAGAGAATTTTGCCCACATCCTTCAACGCCCGCTGATAACAATAGACACATCTTCATCAAGTGAACACTTTGGAGGCACCTCTCCTTTCAATTTACAAGTTAATTTTGATATTCCCATATTTGAAGGACAAATAGATGCAGATGCCCTAGAAAAATGGTTAAATATGCTAGAAGGTTATTTCTTTGTTCATAATTTCTCTAACAGGGAAAAAATCACCTTCACACTTCTTAAGAATCTCCCCCATGTCAAAAATTAGTGGGAAATTTACTGGGAACAAATTTCCATATAGGAGTCTTGAATATATGGGGTCGAGCCCACTTGGGATTTTTTGTGGATGCAGTAAAGGAACAATATTACCTTGTTGGCAACTATGAGGACCAGTACATGCGATGGACCAAAATGCAGCAAGAGAGGGGACAAGAAGTTATGGATTTCACTAATACCTTCCATATCTTGTGCACCAAGTTGGGTATCAGAGACTCCGAATGACATTTGGTTTTGAAATACCGTGGGGCTCTACACAGATACATCCAAACTGAAATGGATTTTTTGGACATCTCATCACTCAATGTTTCTTATTGATATGTTGTTAAAATCGAGAAAAAAATTAAGCACTAGAACAAATGGGAATTCGGGTCTGCAAATACACAACAACCAAAGTATGATAAAGACGACCCTAACAAACAGTCTCCCGAAAACCAGTCCAAGCCACATGAAAATATGGGTCACAGAAAGATGAAGAAGGACATCAGAAAATGGTGCGATCTCCATAAAATCCCCTGGCACAACACTAATGAATTTCACTCAAAACATTCATTGGTGGCCAAGATCAAAGAAAAGGAGCCGAAACCTGATTCATAATCTGATTAATAAAATATTGATAGAAGATAGATCATCGACGCAGACCCCACTGCTATTGTCGCGACCACAACAATTCAACTAGAAGAACCCACAGATCCTAAAGAGGTGGAGTGCCTTTTTCATTCATAGATGTGGGTGAAGGGGACCCCGCTGCATTTTATTGTTGATAGCGGTAGCCAAAAGAACCTCATCTCAACAAAGGTCGTAAAAAATTTGGGATTGTTGACAACACTACACTCGCAACCATACAACATCGAGTGGCTTCACCAGGGACGCGATCTTCGTGTCAGCCAACAGTGTCGATTGTCATAGAACATCGAACCCTTCAAGGATGAGGTATCATGTGATGTTTCCCCACCGGATGTCTGTGATGTTCTTTTGGTCCAACCATATATGTGGAAGCACCATGCTATCTATGAGTCTTAACCCTGTAGTGTCATTGTTACTCTGGGGGGTCATCTCTATAGGATACCAGAGGTAGTTCCAACTACTGTCCCACCTAAACAATGCCACAAGGTAGTATCTCATACTACAAAATTCAGCTTCTTCACAATCTGTTCAAAAGGTGAAAAAAAGGATATTGCAACCACTACAGCCTTGGCCCAAGCACCTTCTATCCAATAGAAGCATATCGACAAGAATGAAACAAAGTGAAAAGATTTCTTCTGCACCCAGACATCTCATATAGCATGATTGGTTGAACATATTCAACCCTGCCAACAACAGGTTCATGACAACCTTCCACAATGCAACGTCTCCAGCAAGGCAAGCATCGCACCAAGATTCAATCGCTTTCCCCTCTCTCCGGGAACTCAATGAAATGGATACCATTAATTCCTAAGGAGGGAGGATTGATCCAGGTGGATATCAATGGCCACCCACCTCTTCCAACTAGCTCAAAAAAAGTTTCTGACAATTTTGGCAATTTACTATTTTTACCAATTTTTAACTTCTGGGGCCCGTTTGAGGGCCTAAATGAAGGATTTTAGGGATATATTTTCTCAATGATACACAAAGGCTCTAAATGGGCCTCCAAAATGAATCTCCTCAACTATACCTTTCCAATGAGCTATCGTGCATCCCAAACAGAGATTGTATGCCAAATTTACGCCCCCCAGGAAGTTGATACACCAAACTACCCAAAGTGGGGTCCACAAAATAGTTCGATTTTCATCTTTCAGGGTTAGGGTTTTGTATTTTATTTATGAAAAAAAGGCCTTTGGAGCCTCATTGTAAAATCATCTTCTTGACACTTGTTAATGCGAGTAGAAGACACATCTCTTCTCAGATATAAGCTGCCACCATTCTAGCGAGTCTTTCACTCTGTATTTTTACAGTCTTTGTACATTTTCACTCATTAATAGAAAATTGTGTATTACTATATCTCTGTGTTTATGGTTTCATCTCTGATACATTTTTTTTATATTATTGGATATACGAGATATCTTTGTACATTTATTTATTATATCTACGCTCTCATTTCATGCCGAAAATAATCTGGATCATTACTTAACCATTTTTCATCTTCGCGGATTCACAGACTCGTGGATGCATAATTATATAAGTATCCTTTCATAGGTCCATTTGAGAAGTGTCTACACTTATCCATTTTCATCTTCACAGACTCGTGGACTCATGGATGCATAAATATATAAGAATCCTTTCATAGGTCCATCCAAGAAGTACCTCCTCTTCATAAGTCCGTCCGAAAACCTCAACACTTAGTCATTTTTCCATCTACGTTGGCTCGCAAACTCAGGAACTTACAGATGCATAATTCTTCCTTTCATAAGTCTGTACAAAGGGTCTCAACACTTAGTCACTTTTCCATCTATGCAGACTCATGGACTTGTAGATGTACAACTATGTACCTCTCCTCCATAAGTTTGTCCGAGAAGTATCACCACTTAGATTATTTTGTGATTTTGTCGGGTTGACGAGTTAGCAGACTCATAAACCCATTCATCTCACCTTCTCAACACTTAAACTCGACATGTACCCAATCCCTATTACCTCAACCAAATGCATGCCTCCACATGGTTTTCTCATACATGTAGGCTTGTGACATCAACATACATTAACATGATGTCGTCCCTCCTCTCGCCAATCACTAAGGGCTTCTGCGTTGATCAACAATTGAGATCACATCCCAGATATACTCCAATCAATGGTCAAGATATTTGAAACTTTTCGTTCAATGTCCAAGGATAAAATGAAGGTATAAGACATAGTTCCACCAAGGGGATACACTATGGCCCACCCACCAATTATCTATTGCCACTCACAATATGACACCGATCATCTTTTGGACACATTGGCGTTCTAGTTCAGCATGGTACCTCATGCTGATGTTACCTCTCCTTCAAATTATTGCTTAAACGAGACCAAAATGATCTATGACAGAGGTTAATTATGGGTTAATTCCTGATTAACAATCCATATTTACTCGGGTACATTATCTACATGCATGGTAATATGCTCTAATAAAGGGTCCAGATATATTCGCTCTATCGATCCAACGACTGTGATTCCTTCGAGCTCAAAACATGGTTTTCTTCATCCGATTCAGGACTTAGAAAATTGAAAGATTTTTATTTGGGTTCTGTCCCTTACATTCAACTATTAATTTATGATCCTAGTTTCCATTCACAAATCACCCATCACAACGATGGTTTTCCCATCACGACGATATATATATATATATATATATATATATATATATATATATATATATATATATATATATATAATATATATATATATATATATATATATATATATATATATATATATATATATATATATATGTAGCACACGGGAACCATAAAATTAAGTTCAATTATTTTTATCACAAAACATTACATAATGCTTGTATTTAGTTGTTCAAGGCATGCACCGTTCTTTCCATCCTTCCATCACTTAAATGAAGAAGTTTTCAAATACAATAATCATCATCACTCTAAATCAAGTATGTATATGTATAGCGCAAGTACAAGCATTCAATCATGCATTTCAATTCAATTACACATAGTATATGAAATAATTATATATTATAGTTGATAGCCGACCAATATTATAGAGATCCTTTCTCATCCCCTATAACATGACCTTTGAATCTAAGTGAATTAAGGTGGAGGCCTTGGTGTCACTCTCCTTACCCATGGAAAGAGCATGTTGGTCCCTTGAACCTTTAGTTCTCCTCATTGGTCATGGAAGGGAAGGATAAATTCTCAATAAATGGGCATGCTATGACATAATTCTTGCACCTTAAACTCTCCTCACTCGTGTTTGATACAACTTGTGTGAATATTTTTTCTCTTGCTATGACACATATAGGTTTTAGTTCAAAAGTGTTTTGTCCCTATAAAGAAATTATTGTAGGTCATATACATTGGTTACCATTCCTCTTCATATTGGAACTCCATAAACCATCACCTCACTCTCTCCAATATGTCTTTATCCACGTATATATCTCTCTACAAGTAGTGGAACCTATCCTTTGAGTTTTAGGGAAGTTTACAATGGAACCTTCTATAACAATGCCTTGTTAGTGATGAATATCAATATGCTTTGTATCTCTTAATGGAAAAGCATTGTGGTTTGTTTGGTTGTGTTACAATGCAACTATATTATGGAAAGAAAAGAAGACAAAAAATTAGAGAATATTGTGAGTAGGTCAATATTAAATGCGAAAGCTAGTTGAATGGTGCCACACAAGAAAATTATATTCTCCTCATAAGGATGTGTTGGCACAGGGGAAGACCCAGGTTTCAACTCTAATAGCACACCAACAAGCCCTAACTACTGGCCCTTTCGGCAACACCTGCGGAGCAGATGTAGTCTCACCCGAAGTAGCAACAGGGGGTTGCAGGACATAGTTGTCTACAACCAGAGGAAATGCAAGTGGAATTAAGGAAATCACACATGGAGATCAAATCAGAGTAACATAGTAAAGAAAACAACACCAATCACACACAACAATAGGATATACGTGGTTCACCCTCTCCCTAGGGATACGCCCACAAAATTGTTATTTATAATATATTAGGTGAAAGATTACAGTTCTATTTGCGATCTTAGCTAGAAGATCTCTCTCTATGTCTCTTCTCTCTATCTCCCTTCCCTGCGCACCCAGCTACAGGGTTGATCTTCGTACCCAACTGAAGATATTACAACACAGAATTCTCTCACCACACACTACTTCTCTCTTAGTAATAACAACAATCACTCATCATCACACACTCGAACCCATATCAGGTTCTCTTGACCTTTATTTATACATTACAATAGCTCACCGATAGCCTTAGGCTGAAGCCTAGGTGTCAAAATCCTAGATACCAAAACCCTAGGTGTCTAAAACCCCAGGTCAACTTGACCCATGTTTTTAGGGCTTTTCCAGCATGTCTTTCCTTCCTTCCTGTGAGGTTCTCCAAAGAATCTACCGATGGCTTTTTCTGCTTGCTGAGTTTTCCACGATCCATCTTCCTTGCTGATTTGTTTTCCTCGATCTCCTCATACAATGGATTGATTTCTCAGACTTCACTCCATATTTGATTCTTCTTTAACCACTTCGACCTGATCTCAGTCAACCTTCCTTTCACGTAGTTTGTGTTTCACCTTTTCTTCTGTAATATTCACTTTCTTCCAGAACCAAGGGCCAACAGGCCCCAAACACTCACCTATGACTCGTCCCGAGGCACTCTGATATGAATCTTTTGTTGTATCTCAACTTCAGACTGCATAGTGAAGCCTATGCTTCCTTCTATGTTCCTCCACCCAGTGTGAAGACTGTCTTTCTTGTGTCTGGTACCCAGTCTCAACTGCACCTAGTACCTAGACCCTTCTCCTTCTATTTTTACTGAGAGGTGTGAGGAAGCTGGTTGTCATAGTACAATTTCAGCCGGCTCCCATTCACAAAACCTTCCTTCCACTCCCCATTCAAAGTCTTCAGCTGTGCAACTCCTCCTTCTGTAACATAGGAAACCTCATATGGCCCCAACCAAAGTGTTATGAACTTCCCTGGATGCTTCATGAACTTGCTATCATATACCAATACCAGATCTCCTTGCTTAAATGACTTCTTCTTAATATGCTTGTCATGGTAGGCCTTTTCTTGTTCCTT
>ML804195.1:139498-184865 GCA_009831015.1 Picea engelmannii | reverse complement strand
CCAACATCATCAACTATACACCTCATATATGTGCGCCAACTCATCAACTACTTGTCTCAACCATGTACTCAACATGTACCACAACCAAAAGCCCTCATCAATTTCATCATCCAAATCTGATTTGTAGCTCTATAATAGACCTGTTGTATATGATCACATTCCTGCAAACCTTCCTTAACTTTAAAAACAAGAGACTAGAATTTTCATCAAACTTTTCTTTAGTCTCACATGCCTAGTTTTGAATTAGTCAACAACCCTAACTTGAAGTAATCATAACTTTGAACCTGTAATGTATAAATATTTGAAACTGATACACAATTTTCTTCAGTGTGTTTTATGCAATTCCTCCAAGTGTCACTACTTGGAACCTCTCAGAAAAGGAGTTATAGCAAAAATGACATACCTTGCTGAATTTTGGCTTATTCTAGAGAGCGACCTTGTAGAGCGTTCCCCACACAAAATATTTGATGAATTGATCTGAAACTATTACACAACATACTACAGACTTTCCCCTAACCAACACATTTGGTCTCACTTAATTTGGATCTATTATGAAGAAGTTATGACGTTTTTACCTGAAACACCTGATTTTGACTAGTTTCAGGATTGACCACAAACCCTATTTTCCATGGAGTGTAACTCCCAAAATACAACGACCCACAAGATGAATTTTTTACCACAGATACATGGATATATTTTCTCACTTGCATAGAAATTTCACGGTCTGAATCATTATAAAAAAAAAATTATATTGAAAATGGTGAGATGACCTATAAATAACATACCTTAGAAAGCACCATCAAAAGAATTTATCCTTCCTTGCATTTTGGCCTTCTTTTCTTCACCTTCACTCAGAATTCTGGTTTAGATATCCTTGGTTACCTCAAACACATATAGATATTCAATATTCTCAAGTGTAATTCAAATGAGAGAGCCTTGCCTCTTATTTATACTCTCCAAGTAGCTTCCTAAAAACATCTTCTAGGTCACTTGACCCACTTTCCTTATTTTAGGGTTGGGTCCACTTCTAATTTCTCCATTAAATTTATTATTGAAAAAAAATATTTTGTATTCACTTTGAATTATAATACACTCATCACTTCACTTTATTATTTACCTTTTAAAATCTCTTAAACCACTTTGACTACTTTGAAATTTTGGGGCTTCTAGATGACATATGAGGGTCCTCCAACTTCGTAAGGCCATAACTCTCAAACCGTGAGGATTTATGTGACGATATACATACCACCGGAAATGACATGAAAAACACTATCCATCTAGGATATTTTCCCTGACAAATTCACTTTCCTTCATCTCATTATTCCATAATTAAGCATGGGTTCTCTTACTCCACAAAGCGTCGTCCCGCGAGGGCTTTCACCACAAGGGGACCACTTTGGAGTTCATCCATATTTAATTCTTATCAACAATGACAAAATAATAATGAGTCATATTTACATCAAACAATATGGGGTCCATTACCCAAACCTTTTTGCTACGGGTCTTTCTTCAAGGGTTGACATCAATGACAACCAACCTTAATAAACATAAAGTACATAGTACATGGTACAAATTATTTCCCACTTATGTTTAGAGGCTCACAAACACAATGGGACCACTTTCCAAGGTACCCAAATCTCAACACTCCCTCTTACCAAGGAAAGTTCCCTTCACCACCAATATCATCCCTATAGTGGACATGGTTTCCTACTGGAAAATACTCGATGAGTATGGTTGTACCCTGATCAATGAAAGTAGTCTCTAACACAAATCATCTCAATCTGCATGATCTATAGATGGAAGTGCATATCCACCTATCCAAGATCACCAAGATCTTGGTATCAAACCAAAGATCTCAACCTTGGTCTCCCACCAAGGATTTCTACCTCCTGCATCTCGCCAATGGTCACTACTCTTGGAATCTCACCAAGAGTCACTCTCTTGGAATCTCACCAAGAGTATCCCCCTCTTGGTATCTTACTGTGAGTCTCCCCACTCTCAACATCTCACCAATATCCTCAACTTGGCCTCTCACCAAGTAGCTTCCACCTGAAGTGGAACCAAAATATGATCTGCCTGTCTCTGTATCCAAGTGAGGCTCAAGCCTTCGTGGTTCCCTGTCGCTCCTCCTCATCAATATCTAATGCTCTAAATCCCCTGCCCCAACCCTCTATCTCGACCTCTCTGAAAATGAAGTTGTCAAAGGTGGACCAGTCACCCTCGATGATGGTGTCCATGAAAACTGAGTCCGAGCTCCCTCTGAATCACTACTATGAGTGACACAAACCCCCACCTCAGTAGGGTATGCTGACCTCCCGGTCTTTTGGATCTTCCAATTCCCAAGTTGAAATGGCTTCTTGGTCCCCGTTGGAACCCTTCACACATATAACCACAGGTCTCCCTTGATATGATTCACCTACGCGAACATGCACTAGATGCGAGCCTTCACTCCTCATGACCACCGACGCGACCACAGACTTAACCCCAAAAGGTCCATTGGGTTTCACGATTTCAAGACTTTCGTTATGAGGCACCCAAAATCCTCTGATCCTCGAAACCCCGAAATGGGCTAATAGTCCCTAGCTCCTCCCTTAAATTCTTCATTGATGTGACCCTCGACTGTGACATGGGTCCCAACCTTCGAGCGTGCCGGGACTTCATGTGTCGGGGGTTTGTGAAGTGACCCTCTCCCCTTCTCCTGAAATGAAAAATCGTGATGACCACTTATGCCAGATCAACGGTCCTGATCCCCCCCCACGATCCGACAGTCCAGATCCCTTTTCTCGCGAAGTCGAGATTTCGCGACTCATGACTTCTGGGTAGCAAGTTCCTCCACTCTCTCGACTCCTGAAATGTCGATATTTCGGAGCATCCAATCAACATCTCTCACACCTTCATATCTAACGACCACTATCTCTCCTAAGATTGCAAATGTTAAATGACTCATGCCCTAACTTCCCTGCAACTCCACTGGATCTAACGGTCCACAGGTATTGATGCTTCTCCCTCTGAGAATTTCCATCGTCCGTTCAGGATCTCAATAGTTCCTCACCAAATATCTTGGCGTATTTCCTCCTGAGCTTGATTTATGCGAGGTGACTTCGAACCTCGTCCTTCCTTTGAACCTTCCAAGTCTCTATCATTCCTAAGCTTTATTCTTACTGCAAACTCGAGGATTCTGAGGAATCTTGCATGCACTCCTTGCAGCCTTCACGGTAACCTTTGGTTATCCAAACACTCCAACTCTACGCACTCCTTGCGACAGAAGTTCTTCAACAACTCACTTGGTTGGAAAAGTCTAAGACTTCAAACTGGCTTGCACACACCTTACATGGCTCTGTGCTATACTTGCACTTTTTTTGGTATAAGAACAACTCTATCTCTCCTGAGATAAAACTCAGAATCTTGTCAACGCACTCCTTGCAGACCTTCACTGCACTCCTTGTAGGAATTCTCAGGATGAGGAGAAATTGAAACTTATACTCTCCCTCTCACAGACTTCATACATTCAACATGAAATCATACACATAAAGCATTAAAACAAATGCATAACAGAGCATATAAGAAAACCGTAAACATACCATTCAATAGATGCAAATAGTAACCATAACATCACCATGAAATTGGATCAAAGCATTCTTATATTAATTCAAGTGCTTATGTACATGGTTTTCTATAATAACAACTATCTGCTCAAACAACTTCTACAATCTTTGTTCTTCTCTTCTCTCCTATACTCTCTTTCTCTACAACTTACATACAATGAGAATGATCATACCATACATACGAGGGAGTTTTCTTAAGTTTTCCCTCCTACAACTCTAAGCTATCTTATCAAAATTAAAGACTACAACTACTTTACATTTATTACATTAAATGCCTACAACTGACAGATGAGAGCAATGTTCAAGATCTGCATTACAATACCCAAAAAATTTAAGAGTAATTACATCCTTCCAGCTATTACATTAAAGTTCTTCTTTTTAAATTTAAATGTCTTCAAAATGCGTGCTAGTGTATATCCAGTTGTCCTCCACTCGCACTTTCTTGCGATGCTCCTGCATCATACTCCTCTTGCTGAAAAATTCATGGAATCCTGTCCATGACCTCCTGCACCGTCTATCCATGTTTTTAGATATCTTCTTCACTTTCCCAACTGGCATCCTCAATCGGGTGTCCCTTCCATTTTATCAGATATTCAAAATATGTCTTCCTCCGGGTTTTCTTACCAACTCTCTGATCAATGGTATTTTCCATCTGCGGCTTTCCAGCCACATGCATCTGTTTGACCCGTTGAACTTCCTTTTGATTCTCTTCTCCTCTCTCTTCATCTGCTCTGTAAGGGTACAGATCTTCTATGTTGAATATGGGTGATATTCCCACGCCATCTAACAATTCTATCTCATAATCATTTGCCTCAAATTTCCGCAAGATTTTACACGGTCCTATCTTTTTCATCTTCAGTTTATTATACGTTCCTCTTGGGAACCTTTCTTTTCTTAGATGTGCTAAGATCAAATCTCCCACTTCGAATTGAATCTCTCTCTTGTGTTGATCTTCTCTGCGCTTGTATTCCTAGTTGGAACTCTGCAACCGCTCTTTAATCTTAATGTGGATCTCCTGCATCTCTGCTGCAAAATATTTCGCTCCATCACTCTTGAACTCATTCTACTCTAAGTCTCTCAACTCAGATACTCCCATTGGCTGCATTCCATACATTATCTGGAATGGGCTATGTCCTATGCTCTGGTTAGGTGAGTCGTTATATGCAAATTCCGCTTGTGGCAGAATCTGGTCCCACTGACTATGATGTTCAGCTACTAAACTCCTCAATAAGTCTCCCAAAATTTGATTTACTACCTCAGTTTGTCCATCCGTCTGAGGGTGATATGATGAGATAAAATATATATTTGTCCCCAGATTCTTCCATAGTGTCCTCCAAAAATGACCAACAAATTTGGTATCTCTGTCCGAAATAATACTCTTGGGTAAAACATGAAGTCGAACAACTTCTTTAAAAAACAGATTTGCAATGTGTGTTGCATCACTAGTTTTTTGACATGGAATGAAATGTACCAATTTTTAGAATTTGTCGACTACCACGAATATGTAATCACAACCTCTATGTTTCCTTGGTAGTCCTAACACAAAATCCATGCTTACCACATCCCATGGCCTCTCTGGTATTGGAAATAGTTGATACAACCTTGTATTCTGTCTTTTCTCCTTTGCGTGCTAGCAAATTCTACATATGTTGACAAATTTATTGACATCCATCCTCATCCATGGCCAATAATACAAACTGTTCAGTTGTGCAAATGTTTTATCATGGTTGAAGTGTCCAACCAATCCCCCACTATGTTTTTCCTTTAAAAGGTTTTCTCTCATAGAACTCTTTGGGATACACAACTGATTTCCTTTAAAAAATAGTCCATCCTAAATTAAATATTCAATTCATTGGCTTCTATCTCTCAAAACAGGATTCTCACATGCTTCATAAGCATCCTTGAAATCTAAATAATCTCTGTACATTTTCTTAAGGCTATCAAAACCTAAGGCCTTCACTCGAAACTCCTGCAGAATCAAACATTTCCTGCTCAATGCATCAACAACCTTGTTAGCATTTCCAGAAATGTGATTTATAACAAACATAAAGTTTTGCATAAATTCAACCCATTTTGCATGTTTATGGTTCAGTTTCTCATGTCTGGTTATAAACTGTAAGGCCTGGTTATCGCTATACAAAACAAACTCTTTTGGAACCAGGTAGTGCCTCCATTTCTTCAGCGCTTGTATGACTGCATAAAATTCTTTATCATAAGTGGAGTAATTCCTCTTGGCATCATTCAGCTTCTCACTAAAGTATACAACTGGTCTATTGTCTTGACTTAAGACTGCTCCAATCGCAAATCCACTTGTGTCACATCTTACTTGGAATGTTTTACTTAAATCTAGCAGAACCAGAACTGGTTGTCCAGTTATCTTCTCCTTTAACAACTTGAAACTTTTCTCCGCTTCCTCTGTCCAATGAAAACATTTATGTCTCTTCTTGACTATGTCCATCATTGGCGCACAAATCCCACTAAAATTTCAGATGACCTTCCTGTAAAAACTGGCTAGTCCATGGAATATTCTGACTTCAAAGATATTCCTTGGTGATGACCACTCTTTGATTGCTTTTACCTTTTCAGTATCCATCTTCAACTCATTCGAAGAGATCACGAAACCCAAATAAATGAGTTTTCTCTTCATGAAAGACGACTTCTTCATATTTATCAGCAACTTCTCTTGCTGCAACCTCCTCATTACTGAAGCTAAATGTCTCAAATGTTCTTCTTTGGTCTTACTGAAGATCAGTATATATTCAAGATACACAATTACAAACTTCCCAATGAAATATTTCAAGACTTCATTCATCAATCTCATGAAAGTACTTGGCACATTTGTCAATACAAATGGCATGACAAGCCACTCATACAATCCTTCATTCGTCTTGAATGTTGTCTTCCATTCATCACCTTCCCTCATTCTAATCTAATGATATCTGCTTTTCAAATCAACTTTTGAAAAAAACTTTGCTCCACTCAAGCAATCCATCAAGTCATCCATCCTAGATAAAGGAAATTTATACCCGATGGTGATTTTTTTTATAGCCCTTGAGTCTGTACACATCCTCCATCGACCATCCTTCTTCGGACTTAACACTATTGGCACAATGCATGGACTCAAGATTTCTCTAATCAACCCTTTGTCCATCAAATCCTGGACTTGCTTCTTGACCTCTTCATTCTCCTGTAGTGTCAATCTATACGCTACTTTGTTTGGTAAACTCACTCCTGGTATAAGGTCAATGTGATGGATTATACTTCTAATGGGCAACAATGAACAAGGTAAATCGTCCACCACTATATCAACGAAATTCTCCAGCAATTCTTGAATTTCCTTAGGTAGATCATCTACCGAAGTACTAGTCAATATGACTCTAGGTTTTCTCACCACAACAAACTGCATTTCTTCATATTTCTTGAGTTCATCCATAAGTTCCTTCCCACTCATGAGAAGTATAGTATTGCTTGTTTCTTCTTTCACCTTATTGTCTTCAATTAGCAGCAACATATGTGTCCTACCATTATTCTCCAAGGTATAGGTGTTCTTTATTCATTCATGAATAACGTTTATGTCATATTGCCATGGTCGTCCCAACAAAAGATGAAAAACATCTATGGGAATAACATCACATAAGACCTCATCTCTGTATCCCCATATCTTAAATTCAACTAAACATTGTTTAGTGACTGTTACCTAATATCCTTTTTGAAACCATGAAATCTTGTATGGGCTCGGATGTGCAACTGTCTCCATTTCCAGCTTTTCCACCATCTCTGTGGATACTAGATTATACGTGCTTCCACTGTCAACTATCACCTTGCATACCCTATCCTTGGTCTTGCAAGAAGTCCTAAACAAATTGTTCCTCTGGACTGGATTCTCCATCTCTTTCTCTGGCTTCAAGAGAATTTTCCTCATCATTAAGGATCTTCCACCTTCTGCATATTTTTCCTCAACATTTTTCCTTTTCACTTTTGAAATGTGAGCTTCGCCTCCTCCATCTCTTTTTCTATCGGGACATTCAAAATATTTGTGTATGATCTTTCCACAGAAAAAAACACTTTATTTCACCTCCTCTGCCTCTTCCTCTTCCTCTTGCTCGAGGAAAAGTGTTCCTATCGGTGTATTATCCTCCTTGTGAGCTTCCTCCCCTTTCTAGGTGGTTATGAGGTTTCTTCTCTTCATCCTTGGGCTTCTTTACTTTGTCCTGGGAAACTGCTTTGCCTCTACTTTGACTTCTACCTCTACCCCTTTGACCTTGCTTTCGGGACAATTTCACTTCTGCCTTTGAAGCAATCTGATAACAATCTTCTACATTCCTGATTTTCACCATGCTCATCTCATCTTGAATCTCATATCTCAGTCCATTAATGTATCTGGCGAATTTTTCATCATCACTCTCACGATGACCAGCTCTGATGTTTAACCTGTAAGATTCCTCAGTGTATTCCTTCACTGTCATCCCTTTCTGTCTCAAATTTTTCATTCTTCAAAACAAATTGATTTGGTAATCTTTGGGTATGAATTTGGATTTCATCTTGGTGACCATCATGTCCCAGCGTTTGATGCTTTGTTTTCTTTTCAACACCTGTCAGCCTACAGTTCATCCCACCACAGTGTTGCATTCCCTTTCAGTCTAGTGACAACATGCTTAACCTTCTTATCTTCCTCGATATACTCATAGTCGAATTATTTATCTAGAGCTCTAAACCAATCTAGCAACTCCTCAACGTCTAAGTTTCCTTCATACATCAGGATGTCCACTTTTTCTATGGAACCTATTATGGCAACAGTTTTAAATAGACATTCCTCTACAACATCCTCAGCTACAACATCTTCTTCGGATCCTCCTTCGTTCTCACTTTTGGCCTCACTGATATCTCCAGTATCAGGTGTTTGCCTCTATGTTATCTCCATAACATCCAATCGAGCACGAAGTTCCCTCATCTCCCTTTCCATGGATGGATCGAGCATGGGTCTCTCTTGCCGTATCCTCGGCGACATTGTTTCAATCTATCCACACAGAAATCAATCACAATTGTTCTCTGTCTTCCTTTTATAGAAAACAAAAGATATTAGCTCTGATACCACTCGACACAACCCCCACCTCAGCAGGGTCCGCTAACCTCCCAGTCTTTTGGATCTTCCAATTCCTGAGCTGAAATGGCTTCTTGGTCCCTGTTGGAACCCTTCACACTTATAATCACAGTTCTCCCTTGATATGCTCCGCCCATGCGAACATGCACTAGAGGAGAGCCTCCACTCCTTGTGACCACCGACACGACCAAAGACTTAACCCCAAAAGGTGCGTTGGGTTTCACGATTTTGGGACTTTCGTTATGAGGCACCCTGACTCCTCTGATCCTCGAAACCCCAAAATGGGCTAGCGGTCCCTAGATCCTCACTTAAATTCGTCATTGATGTGACCCTCAGTTGCGACCTGGGGCCCAACCTTCGAGCGTGTAAGGGGTTTGTGAAGTGACCCTCTCCCCTTCTCCTGAAATGAGAAACCACGATGACCTCTTATGACAAATCGATGGTCTTGATTCCCCCCCCACTATCCGACAGTCCAGATCCCTTTTCTCATGAAATCGGGATTTCGCGACTTGTGACTTCCGGGTACTAAGTTCCTCCACTCTCCCGACTGCCAAAATTCCGATATTTTGGAGCGCCCAATCAATGGCTCTCACTCCTTTAGATCTAACGGCCACTATCTCTCCTGAGCTTGCAAATGTTTAAGGAATCATGCCCTAACTTCCTTGCAACTCCACTGGATCTAACGGTCCATGGGTATCGACGCTTCTCCCTCTGATAATTTCCATCATCCGTTCAGGCTCTCAATAGTTCCTCACCAAATAACTTGGCATCTTTCCTCCTGAGCTTGATTTTTGCGAGGTGACTTCGACCCTCTTCCTTCCTCTAAACCTTCCAAGTCTCTATCCTTCCTAAGCTTGATTCTTGCTGCAAACTTGAGGATTCTGAGGAATCCTGCATGCACTCCTTGTAGCCTTCACGATAACCTCTGGTTATCCAAACACTCCAACTCTGCGCACTCCGTACGACAGCATTTCTTCAACCACTCACTTGGTTGGAAAATTCTAAGACTTCAACCTGGCCTGTGCACACCTTGCATGGTTCTGTTCTATGCTTGCACTTATGTTGGTATAAGAACAACTCTATCTCTCCTGAGCTTTTCTGAGATAAAACTCAGAATCTTGTCAATGCACTCCTTGAGGACCTTCACTGCACTCCTTGCAGGAATTCTCAGGATGAGGAGAAATTGAAACTTATACTCTCCCTCTCACAAAATTCATACATTCAACATGAAATCATACACATAAAGCATTGAAACAAATGCATAACATAGCATATAAGAAAACTGTAAACATACCATTCAATAGATGCAAACAATAACCATAACAACACCATGAAATTGGATCAAAGAATTCTTATATTAATTCAAGTGCTTCTGTACATGGTTTTATATAGTAACAACTATCTGCTCAAACAACTTCTACAATCTTTGTTCTTCTCTTCTCTCCTATACTCTCTTTCTCTACAACTTAATTACAATGAGAATGATCATACCATACATACGAGGGATATTTCTTGAGTTTTCCCTCCTACAACTCTAAGCTATCTTATCAAAATTAAAGACTACAACTACTTTACATTTATTACATTAAATGCCTACAACCGACAAATGAGAGCAACGCTCAAGATCTGCATTACAATCCCCAAAACATTTAAGATTAATTACATCCTTCCATCTATTGCATTAATGTTCTTCTTTTGAAATTTAAATGTCTTCAAAATGTGCGCTGGTGTATATCCAGTTGTCCTCCACTCGCGTTTTCTTACGATGCTCCTACATCAATGAGTCAATAGGTCCTCCTCAACTTTGTCTCCCCACCTGGAACTGAATGGTGTGAGAACTGACAAAAAATTAGTGAATTCACACTCTCTCACAAATTATGCATTGAACTCAAGATCCTCTGTTGTCGATGTTGAATCATCCTACTGCTTCTTCTTCTTCTTGGGACATTGTCCTTCATAGTGACCCATATCTCTACAAACAAAGAATCTCATTGTGCTCATGCCTCTCTTTTCCCACCACTTCTCTCTTCCTGTGGTGGGGCCCCAAACTTGGGACCCCGTCGACCTCCCTTGACGGTCTTCTTCTTTCCCTTTGTCCAAAGAGAAAGGTCCTCATCACCCTGTAATGTTTGTTGTTATCTAGAAGTATCTGATGTAAGTCTAGTCTCTTCCTGAATTAAATCATCCCACATCCTCTCCCAAGTGGGCATGATAACTCTGGAAACAATGCCACGAAAAAATGGACCCCATGGTTTGGTCCTCACCATAGAGTCTGGGTCTAGTACCTCTCCAACGACTCCAAGATCATATTTGATCTAGGTATATCGACCAAGGTAAGAAGTAACTGACTCATACTTGAACATGCGAATGCCCTTAAGTCGATCAAACATAACCATCTTTCGGTCATGGTTATAGATTTGGTAAATCTTGCATAGAGATGCCCACATATCAAATGCATAGTCTTTCCCAGTCAAGTGGGGAATGATGTGATCCCTCACTGCATCACACATTGTCCTCTTTGTCATGTTTTTCCACATCCTGAACTCTTCTAACAATATGGGAGTAGTATTAGGAGGAACAACAACATGAGCCTCAACTATATCTCATAGTTCGTGGTCCTCTAAGACAAACACAATCCTGTCCTTACAAGGAGACCAGTTGCTAGCTCTAGATATCCTATCATCCACACGCATCTGAGATGTTGAAATCACTGCCCACTGCACTCAAATTGACGCTACAATTGCAAAGGAACGTTGCCTCACTCCTGTCAACACAGGTGTGAAAAGAGGAAAATGAACATCAACCTCACTCCTAGAAATATAGGTGTGAAAAGAGGTCGTGAAAAATCAGCCTCACTCCTAGCAAGTAGGTGTGAAAAGAGGTCGACGAAATGTCCACCAACTGTAATACAACTTGTTGATGATTAAAATCGTAACGATGAATTCCTCCCATAAAGTATTGCTAAATCCATTTTATTTAAACTATGCTAATAATATAATACTAGTAGGTGGGACCCCTTGTAGACTAAAGGTGCAAGGATAGACATATTATACATGTTTTGCTGCTATTTTTATGCTTCCTACACAGTACTACATTTTTGACGATGCGGCCTTGGTTTCATTTGACATGATAATAGGTGGATGAAGCATTTTTTTGGAATGCTTTTTGCGATCCAAAACATTTTTATGGTTATGAGGAGCATGTTATTTACAGTTGCTATGATTTAACCATGTCACTAATGCTTATGATCAATTACCTAGCCACATATATGCAAGAGATATTTTAATGGTAGCATGATCAAAACAAGAAAAAAACTTATGAAAAAATCCTAAAAGGAAAAATGTTATATGTTTGAGCTATGATAAAGGATTATATCCAAATTCGAATGGAAAAGTTAAAGGATATTAGTGTTAGTCCTAAATATTATGCTATTGTTGGTTAGTGGGCTATGTGAATTTCATTAGATTTGAATGGGGCACACATAGAATTTCAATATGTATTATGGCATGGATTTATGGCAAGGGTTAACATGTAAATGATATTGGGTGGCGCACTATGCAATGGATATTGTCGCAAATTTCACAATGGTTTGGCATTGAATACATGGTTTAATTGATTGGTGAATGTAATGCTTGTTGGGTTGTCTCGTACTTTTAATTGAATAGGCCAGGTGATGGAAGCGACGTGAATTTACTACATGTCACTCTATACTCCCCCTATGTGTCGTCTCCCTAGCATTGTTCCTTTGTTTCATTTTTTGATCTATTGGTTGTGAAGCTCCACATTTTCAAGCTCTTGGAAGGAAGAAGGCTCGGCCAAATCACCATTTAAGAATTTTTCCACAAGTATGACTCTTTTTCTCTCCATCCATGAGGTATTCTCCGTTGTATGAACAAATGATGGCTCAATGAATCTTGGATTGTGTGTGTTCTTGAGAATTTTGACTGTGTAGATGTGTGTTATACCTCTTTGTTTTGACTGTAAAATGTTTGGGATTGCAAGAAAAATAATTAGGTATTTTAAGTTGCGCATTGACTGGTTGCTCGGTCAGTTTAGTATCATGATGGGTCCCTGTGTAATAATAAGTGAATGGTGGTTCATATTTCTCTGCGTTGATGATGGAGGGTTTCGTTCTATGTATTACCATTGGCCATTTTGTTCCCTCACAATAATGATTGTAACCCTTACCCAGTCGCAGAGGGATTGCCAACAGTTGTTGTGTTTTTTGTTCAAACCCCGAGTCATGGTCATTGGCCTATTCTTACTGTCTTCTCACTGAAGTATCCCAAGATCCAGTATTGGTTGACCCCAACGTTAATACATTCATGTAGGGTTGTGGATTGATACAAGTTGTATCTCAGCGTTATGTCAAAAGGATGTGTGTATCCTCACTGGTGTCATTGTCAAGTTGTTCAGATCTTAAGTAATGGATAGAGATGTTATATCTCTGTGTTTTCTTTTAATAACTGCCACTGTTCAATTAAATTTTTCCTCTCCTCTGCAAGTGTTAAACACACTATGTGCACTAGATATTTTACCCTACCTATCTTTTCTCTCCTCGGGGGTTAACTATTGGGTTTGTTGCCCAGACTGGGAGTACTAAGAAGACTGTGTGGCTCACTGTGTTGGAGTTACTTCACACACACCTAAGATTTCTTTTCCTAAGGTTTTTTTTGTTTATTAGTCATAATTAGTCATTATCCAGTCTCCTATATTTTAGGGGAGAATATTCCACCTGGAGAATATTCTCTTCAGTTGACTTTTCAGTTTGACTAGTTGAGTTGAGTCTAGATGTTGCATTGGTTTTGTCACCATGAAACATTGGGATCATCACCATGATAATTCACACTTTCCTTTGGATCATCACGAGACTGGTGCATTACCCTTGACTCCTTTATCTACTCCTCACTACAGTATGTTCAGTCAGTTAACTGAAGACTAGTTGACTAGTTAACTTAGCTAGCTGACATTTCACTCTCGTAACTTCCTGAGAGACTAGACTAGGTGTCAGTTCACTCTCGTAATTGTTTGTGTGTGTCCAAAACACTCTATACCACCACTATGGCGCATTGGTTCTCCTCCAGTGCACATTCATTGAGTTATACAAAGTATATCATGTGTAAATTATTCATTATTCATTAACGGTTAATGAGAATTCTTCCATTCTTTCTCTCCTTCTTATTCTTTCTTAATTTCTCTCTGCAAATGTGTGTAGTATTGTCTAGCTAGATCTATTATGTGCATGTTCAACACATTTACATGGTATCAGATCTGATGGAATTCTAAGCAAAATCTACACCAAAATTTTTTGCAGGTACAAAAGATTGAAGACAGTGGAAAGATGGATTTCCAAAAAGAATTCATTCTTACACCTTACAACTACCTTGCATGGAAGGAGAAAATATCCATACATATCCAAACCATCAGATTGTAGAGGTTAACCTTGAATACATATACAGAACCGACATCAACCATAGAAAAATCCAAGTACTTAAATCGAATGGATGAAGCACTCGGAACAATTTGCAATGTTATTTCTCCCGATCTCCTTTTTCACATATCTTCCTGTAAGAATCCCAATGAAGCTTGGACCACCTTGAAAGGGATATTTTGAAAACATGATGAGATTAGGGGACACATGCTGGAGGTGGAATTGCTCACATTGGATCCAAAAAGCTTCTACAATATCCAAGATTTATTTACAAAATTCAAGGATTTACTGTCGCAACTCAAAGCTTGCGGGGTTGATAAATCTAAGGAGAAGCAACAAATGGTTCTCACCATTCTCTCCAAACTTGGTCCTGAATTCTTTGTATTCATATCCACATTCCATTTTTTCATATTTGCCTCTAGAGACACCTGGAAGCTGCCTTCTCTTGAGGAATTTATCGAATCCCTGACACAAGAGCAAACCAAGCTCATCAACATGGGAAAAATCAAAGTCCCAAAGGTGCATGCACTCACTATGCAATATGGAAGCCATAAATATTAGAAATCTAAAGATAAAGACAAAATGAAATCCCATGCACATCCGAAGAAGGAAGGGTACACAAAACCCTTCACCGATGCCTCCAGATCCAAAGGGGAAAAGGGAAGAAAAGGGGAGAAATGCACGTACTGTCACAAAGGATTCCATCCAGAATCTACATGCATGCAACAAAAAAATATATCTAATGACTCAAATACTTCAACAAAAAAACCTTAGATATCACATCCCTGAGGGTGCTAAGAAGAAGAAGCTAGAAGATCAAAATCCCAAGAAAGGAAATTCCAGCCATGCCTTGATTGCCATCAACTCCTCTACCAATGCTTGGATCGTAGATTCAGGAGCATCACATCAAATGACTACCTCAAAAGAAGTATATTCTTCATTGGATGCATGAAAAGGTCCTCCTATTCTGATGGGGGACAACTCTTCAGTCGAAGTCACCAGCAAAGGCAGGATTGAAATCACCAACGGAAGCTTCAAGAATGTGTTGCACGTTCCCAAACTTTTCGTCAACCTTCTCACCGTGTATCAGATGACAAATTCTGGAACCATAAAGAAAGTCATATTCACACCAAATTCCATGGACATCTATGACATGGAAACCAACTCTAGGGTTGCAACCGGTGAGGTAAATCATCAGTCTAGATTGTATACATTTTCTGAATTCATTGAACCTGATTCAACTTTATTGCTTACTCATGTTGATGAAAGTAGTAGGATATCAAACAAAGGTTTTGGAAATTTGAATTTAAGATACATGCAACAAATTAGCAAGAAAATATTGGTTGATGGTCTATCATACATCCATTTCTCCAAGGGAGTATGTGAGGGATGTGTTCTCGGAAAACACCCTCAAGAGAAATTTGACAAATGAAAGTCTTAGAGAGATTTCACACCTTTACATATGATCCATAGTGACCTCATGGGTCATTTTCCACATCCATCGATTAGAAAAGTGAGGTTTTTTCTCAGTTTTGTTGATGATTTCTCACATTTTACATGCATCTACTTTCTCAGGAAAAAATCTGAGATCTTTCAACACCTCAAATATTTCAAAGCCCTGGTTGAGATACAGTCCGGAAAGAAGATCAAATTCCTATGAACTGATAACGGGGGAGAATATGTCAATCATGATATCCATAATATTTTCCACGAGGCATGGATTTAGTTGCATCACACAATTCTCTATACTCCACAACAAAACAGATTTGTTGAGCGGAAAAACAGATCTCTAAAGGAGATGGCATATTACATGTTGCATGCAAAGTCACTACCACAGAGACTATGGGCCGAAGAACTTAATTGTGAAACATACATCCAAAATAGATCTCCCCATAGACTTGTCAAGGATAATACCCCCTACAAGGCTTGGAGCGGCCTCAAACCAGAAGTGACCCACTTTCGCATTTTCAGTTCACGTGCATGGGCCTAAATTCCCTCTGAAAAGAGGAAGGCACTTGATCAACAGAGCACTGAGTGTATTTTTGTTGGATACCCCAATGGTGTGAAGGGAGATAGGCTTATTGATCTTTCCTTCGACCGGATCATCACTGAGCGTAGTGTCCAATTCGAGGAAATTGTCTCACATGTACCTCAGCAGCCGCATGTAGACACCTTCATTCTTCGACCTGTTCGAGATGATGAGAAGGCACATGCCGACTCTTCTTCATATGAGAGTTTTGATTCATAGGAATCATATGATTCAGATTCAGAGTCAGTAAAGTCAGATGCAAAGTCATAGCATCCATATGTAGTTGCAAATCCAGAGCAGAGGCCCAAGTGGGCACAAACTACTCTTCAAGATATAGGGGATCTCATTGGTGATCCAACTGATACTAGGAGGACTCGATCTGATTTTGAGGAGCCTCCTGTTGCACTCACTGCCACTGAACCATTTCTCTCCAGGCATATTTTCTTGGTTTAGTCTTTAGATCCACAGTATTATGGTGAGGCTACTAGAAATCCCTTTTGGGAATCCACCATGCAGTAGGAGTACAACTCCATCCTTGAGAACTAAAATTGGGATCTAGTTGCCCTTCCTTCTAGGAGGAAACTTGTTAGATGCAGATGCGTCTACCAGACCAAGAGAACAGTGGATGGACAAATTAGCAAATACAAATCTAGGATTGTTTCCAAAGGATTTCAACAAGTGCATGGTATTGACTATAATGAGACCTTCTCTCCAGTAGCGAAGATGATTCCATACGATTGGAACTTATCATTGCGGCAACCAAGGGATGGGAAGTCCATCAGATGGATGTGAAGAATGCATTTCTTCATGGTGATCTCTCTAAGGAGATCGATATGGAGCATGCTGAGGGATTTATGCAGGACTCATCTTTGGTTTGTCGACTAAAGAAGTACCTTTATGGCCTCAAGCAGGCATAAAGGGCATGGTATGCCAAGATGGATTTCTACCCGTTGTAACATAACTTTGTATGCTGTAAATCAGACCCAAATGTCTACATGCTAAGGACGGTTGATTCACTTCTACTCTTAGTTTTGTATGTTGATGATTTTTTGATCACCAGTTGCTCGACTTCAACAATTGTTGCCATCAAGAGGATTCTACGTGACAGGTTTTTGATGACGGACATTGGTCCGCTACACTTATTTCTTGGATTTGAGATCAGTCAGGATGCATCAGGCATCAAACTGTCTCAGGTAAAGTATGCACGAGATCTCCTTGAGATATTTCACATGACAGACTGCAATTCAACGCCGACTCCTTTCCTATCATGAGTCAAACTTGAGGATGGCGGGGAGAATCCACTGGTTGAAAAGACATTGTACATATAGCTAGTGGGGAGATTCTTGTATCTCACACTCTAGACCAGACCTCTCCTATGCAGTTGGCACAGTTTCCAGGTTCATACAGAAGTTGCATGATCTACATTGGAAGGCTACAAAGCATATCCTTCGATACGTATAGGGCACCATCACCTTTGGGATTCATTATGCAACAGACTCTACATTAGATCTCATCGGGTTTATTGATTCTTACTGGGTTGGCGATAGCACTAATCGCAAGTCCACATATGGTTACTCACTCAGCCTTGGTTTCGGGCCTATCTGATGATTGATCAAGAAGCAAGATTCCATTTCTCTATCTTCAACTGAGATAGAGTATAGAGGGGTAGTTAACATAACCATTCAGGCTATGTGGCTACAACATTTTTTCACTGAGTTGGGAATTCAGTTTCATCGGCTGATCGTTATTTGGTGTGACAACCAGAGCACTTTGAAGTTATGCAGAGATCCAGTTCAAAGGAAACGGAAGAAGCACATCAATATCCACATGCACTACATCTAGGACTTAGTACACGAGGGGATCATCAACCTATAGTTCTATCCTTCAGGAGAATAGACAACAGACATCTTCACCAAGACCTTCATTGAGTAGAAGTTCCATTCTCTGCGAAGTCATCTTGGAGTGAAGGACACAGTTTCCTACCAACTGTAGTTCTTCTTTTTACATACATTGTACCTTTAGGGGGGGTTTTCCCATGAGGTTTTACCTCTTTCCGCACTTCTTTTTCAGTGTATCTTTTGTATTTGGGTACCTAACATGGCCTCGTTGTCGAGACCCATTCTTTATTTTCACCATAGTGATGGTAAATATGGGTGTTGGAGTTACTTCACACACACCTAGGATTTATTTTCCTAAGGTTTTTTTTGTTTATTAGTCATAATTAGTCATTATCCAGTCTCCTATATTTTAGGGGAGAATATTCTCTTCAGTTGACACTTCAGTTTGACTAGTTGAGTTTAGTCTAGATGTTGCATTGGTTTTGTCACCATGAAACATTGGGATCATCACCATGCTAATGCACACTTTCCTTAGGATCATCACCATACTGGTGCATTACCCTTGATTCCTTGATCTACTCCCCAATACACTATGTTCATTCAGTTAACTGAAGACTAGTTGACTAGTTAACTCAACTAGGTGGCAGTTCACGCCCGTAACTGCTTGAGAGACTGGACTAGGTGGAAGTTCACTCCCGTAACTATTGGTGTGTGTCCAGATCACTCTATACCACCACTATGGTGCATTGGTTCTCCTCCAGTGTGCATGCATTGAGTTATACAGAGTATATCATGTGTAAATTATTCATTATTCATTAACGGTTAATGAGAATTCTTCCATTCTTTCTCTCCTTCTTCTTCTTTCTTAATTTATCTCTGCAAATGTGTGTAGTGTTGTCTAGCTAGATCTATTATGTGCAGGTTCAACACATTTACACACTGTTTCATCTTTTTCGAAAGGTATTTTTTCCTGTGGTTGATAGAAGTCTCGGAAGACCATCAACTCTCTGTGTTATTGTTAAAAGATGTACGTGCTCTTGTTGTCTCCCTGCATTTGATTTTGACAGAGTTTGATTGTAATATTCCAGATATAAAAAGTATGTAGAACATAAATAAATAGCTAGAAATGGAAGATGAACAAAAATATAACCATAACAACACCACGATAATACCAAAATGATAACAAAATAACACCAGAAATAACACTTTGATTACCGAGAGAAATTCTCACTTGCCTCTTCGATGGGGAAACCTCCAGCAAAGCAGAGCTCTATTACAATAATATCCAAGACAAAATTTCTCATACCCTCGACTCCTATTTATACTAAATATTTCTATCAAAATAACCATCTAAAGGAAGATCCTTCTAGAAGCGAAAGCTTCTATCAGGTCTTCTTACATTGGACTTATTCTTCCTTATTGCTAGACCTTATTAATATTGACCTTTATTACATGGAAATATAGTATTCTACCTACATGAGGGGTTAGGTCCCTAACATGTGCTCCTCCTTAAAAACAACCTTGTCCTCAAGGCTTGATATGGGGAAATTGTTGCATAATGGTAGTCAGTTCCCAAGTGGCATCTGCCGGAGTTGTATCTTTCCACTGGAATAACACTTCCTTGATGGTTCACCGATGCATTCAATGCTCACACTGGTCCAAAACTGCTTGTGGTTGTAGCCAAATGGAGCCTTCTTCGTCCAACTCAGGAAGGTTGGTTTGACTTTGGCACTTAGTTCCAATCACCTTATTTAAGAAGGGAACATGAAAAACATGATGGAGCTTAGAATGAATGGGAAAAGATAACTGATAGGCCACCTATCCCACATGCTTGAGAATGGTATAAGGACCATAAAATTTGGGCGCCAATTTTTGATAATGATCAGCCTTGAGGGAAGTTTGTTTGTAAGGTTGCAGTCGAAGAAACACCTAATCCCCTTCTACAAATTGACGTTCAGAGCGACCTTGATCTTCTTGTTGTTTCATGTGATTTTGGGCCATGACCAAATTCTCTTTGAGGGTATGAAGAATAGCTTCTCGAACTATAAGCGTTTGGTCAACCGCCTGGACCTTCGAGACACCTGGAAAATATGAGAGGACTGAAGGTGTATTTTGTCCATATACCGCTTCAAAAGGAGTCATGCGCATAGTTGTATGGTACGAAGTGTTGTACCACCATTCATCTAGTGGTAACCATTGAGCCCATTGATTCTTCCTTTTTGATGAAAAACACCTCAAATATGTTTCCAAACACTTGTTGACAACTTCAGTTTGACCATCATCCTGGGGATGACAGGATGTGCTGAGATGAAATTGGGTGCCTTGTATCTTGAACAATTCTTGCCAAAAATTGTTGGTGAAAGTTGGGTTGCGATTAGAAACAATAGATTGTGGCATGCCATGAAGCTTGAGGACCTGATCCATGAAAAGTTGAGCCACAGTAGATGTTGTAAATGGGTGTTGAAGAGCACATAAATGAGCATACCTGGAAAGACAATCAACTACCACCATGATCACTGATGTATTGCCCGATTTATGTAAGCCAACAATAAAATCCATAGAGATATCCTGCCAAATAGAAAGTGGAATCATAAGCGGTTGTAGTGTGCCATGAGATTTGATAGTTTCACCCTTGTTGCGTTGATACACATCACATTCAGCCACAAAATTATGAATGTCATGTTTCATACCCTCCCAGAAAAATGAATGTTTGAACCGGTCATAGGTTTTGGCAAACCCGGAGTGCCCAACTGTGGGTGTAGCATGAAGCTCAGAAAGTACCTGGGATTTAAGTTTTGATTGTTTACTTAAACACAAATGGCCTTTGTATCAAAGATCATCATTGAGCCAAGAGTACCCTGGGGAAATTGGAGAATTGGACTGCAATTGTTGTATCAAATGAAAACTTTTGGGATCGTGTAGCCATTCCTAGCAAACAACTTGGAGCCAATCTGGTACAATGAAAGAGAGAGAAAAAAAAGACCCTTCATCTTCATATTTTCTGAAAAGTGCATCAACAACCACATTGTCTTTTCATTTTTTGTAAATGATCTCATAATCATATCCAAAGATATTAGTCACCCATTTTTGTTGCTCAGGGGAGGAAAGGCGTTGTTCCAGAAAATAGTTGAGGCTTTGATGATCTGTCTTAATTTGGAAGCGTTTCCCCAATAGATAAGGTCGCCAAAGATCCACAACATGCATAATATAAAACATTTCCTTTTCATATATTTATTTGCCCAAATTTCTCTCGGAAAGTTGTTTGCTGGTAAAAGCCAAAGGTTGACCCTCTTGCATAAGGACAACACCACTTTCTTTCCCAGAAGCATCACATTCTAGGACAAAGGTCTTTGTGAAATTAGGAAGGGCTAGGACTAGAATGGTGCACATGGCCATATTCAAGGTTTGAAAATATTGATTAGCTGCTAGAGTCCAAGTGAAAGAATTCTTTTTAAGGAGTGCAGTGAGAGGTGCCAAAATATTTCCATAATTATTAACAAACTTACGATAATAACCTGTTAAACCCAGAAATCTCCGCAAGCTTTTGAGAGTCTTTGGGTGAGGCCAATCTTGCATAGCTTCAATTTTTTTAGGATCCACCCCGACGTCGTCCTTGCCAACAAGATGACCCAAGTACTCTACTTCTGAGGTGCCAAAAGCACATTTAGATTGTTTGAGGAAAAGTTGGTGCTGAGAGAGTAGATGGAGAACCCGATCCACATGAGCAAGATGGTCTATCCAGGTTTTGTTGTAGATGAGGATATCATCAAATAAAACTAACACAAAATGATGGAGAAAAGGACAAAAGACATGATTGATGAGGCTTTGGAAAGTGGATGGAGCATTACACAAGCCAAATGGAATGACCAAAAACTCATAGTGGCCCTCATGAGTTCTAAAGGAAGTCTTAGGAATGTCTACCTCTTTCATACGGATCTAGTGGTAGCCCGAACAAAGATCAAGTTTAGTAAAGAATTGGGAGCCACTCAATTCATCTAAGAGGTCATCAATGACAGGAATGGGAAATTTTTCCTTAATGGTGAGTTTTTTGAGGGTGCAGAAGTCAGGACACATGCGCTAAGAACCTTCTTTATTAAGGAACATGACCACAGGAGAAGAGTAGGGGCTTGTACTAGGGAGGATAACACCTGCATTGAGCAGTTCTTGAACCATTTTCTCAATTTCATTTTTTTGGGGAAAGGGGTGATGATAGGGACAGATATTGGGAGGAAGGCTTCCTGAGACCAGGGGAATGGAATGGTCATGAACACCACGGGAAGGAGGGAGTCCCTAGGGAGTGGAAAAAACCATTTGATGTTTAAAGAGGATGGATTGGACGTCCTGCAGCACAAAGGGTGTCTCGGTGGCTTGGATGGTATGGAGTTGGGAAATAATTCCATAATGACATTTTTTGAGCAGATTTTCCATGCGATGGGAACTAATGATCTCTGGGGAACCAACGGTGATGCATTGGAACTTATATTTTTGGCCCTCCTGGTTGAATTGCATGGTTAATTTCTTAAAATCCATGAGAATGGGACCCAAATTCCTTTTTCATTCCGCACCCAACACAATGTCACAACCTCCCATGTCGATAGAAAACATATGAGATTTCATATGGTAGTCACCAATTTGGAGACACACATTTTCACAATGCCCACCACATTTCATGGACCCACCATTGGCAATCATGACTTGGAATTTATTGACTTCACGGATATAGCAATTAGTTTCTTGGGAAATGCGGTGATGAATAAAATTATGGGTGCTTCCACTATCAACAAGAATGATGACCTTCCTATGCTTGATGTAACCAATTATCTTGGGAGTTTGGGGACTAGAGAAACCAGTGAGAGAATTTAGGGAAATGACCGGTTCTACTTCAGGAGGGTCTGAGGGAGGGGTTATGTTTGTGGGTTCAGGTGACATAGACACAATGGAAGCCTCAACATCCTCTTGTGAAACATCCTCTGAGATGGCCATATAAATATTTTGTTCCTTACACTTGTGTCTCAGAAAATATTTGTCATCACAATTATAACAAAGGCCTTTGAGTTGGAGTTCAACCATTTCAGCCCTGGTCAATTTCTCGATCTTGAGTGGAGTAGAAGGAGGATTGGGAGTTACTGGTTTAGTGTGAGGAATAAAGGAGGGTTTGTGGTTTTGAGAAGAGACAACCTGTGGTGCTTCCTTATCTCTTTTAGTAGCATCCACCCAACTCTGAGGCCAATCCATGAGGACATGGGCACAAATATCATCCTTGAGGCCATTGATAAAACTTTCTCGGAAAAAAGCATCAGACATGCCCTCTGTATGAAAATCCAGTCACTCAAAAGAAGCTATAAAGTCTTCCACTCTGTCAGATTGTTTCAACTTTGTCAAATGACCTAAATGGTCCGTGTCAGTGTCAAAGCGTTCATAAAGCTCTGCCACAAAGTGTGTCCAAGCCACATACCCTTGGCGAGAATTTTTTCTCCGTTGTCTCCATTGCCAATGTTCTTGATCTAGATGGAGAACACCATACCGTAGTTTGGCCAACTCATCTGTAATGCCATACAAAGAGAAATAATGTTCCATTTGAGTAACCCAGCCAGTGGGATTCGATCCATCAAATTTGGTCACATCCACATGCGGAAGGCGTAGGTCACAGTGAAAGTGATGGGGCTGCAAATTCTAGGAATGAGAGGAAGTTTCACCTTCGGTATGCAAAGGTCGATTAGATAAGGGAAGATCTACAAGGATATGCAGCTTAGCGCAGATCATCATAGAGATAGATTCAAGTTGGGTAGTAATGTCTTTTTTGAGCTCTTTCCTGAGTTCCCCGATTGAGGTAGTGACTAAAGCCGCGATGGAGGAATGCATTTTTTGATTGATGGAGAGAATATTGGCATTGATCTGTTGCACTTCTTGTTGGGTTTCTGTGAAATTAGAGTGCAAGGTATTGAAGCGAGCTTCCAAGTCTTAGCTACGAGTATGGGACATGATGACTAGGCAACACGAAAAGGGGTGGGTGGGACCACACAAAAAATGGGTTATGGGTGAAGTGTATCACAACGATCAAGGTGACGAGGTGAATCCAATGGGGTAAAGCCCAAATAAGATTTTTGGAAGGAGGTTGGGTCCACAATTTGTTTTTTGCTGAAAAATGATAGGTATGACTGTGATCAAGGCGAAGAGAGAAAACCAATGGAATAGGTATCAAATAATGGTGCCAACAGGATCCAGACTTTTTTTTTTTTTACTCCTACGGAGTTATACTCTGATCTGAAGAAGATTACAATGATGAAATGTCCAAATGCTTAACAGGAAGAAATGTGTAGTAATTTCACAACTCGAATGCAGGAGACACAGTTGCGCTGCAATAGATCTTATCTGTTTTGTTTTAGTTTCCATCCCAAGGGTTAGATATTCAAGGGTTCTACATACAAGGGTTTTCCATGTGCTATAGCTCTCTAATATACGTGCGAGGTCCAATAGTAGTACTCGACACAATATCTCAGGGCACCAACTAAGGAGGCTAGACCATACCCTTAGCCGTACTACTCGACTACCCAGGTACTAGAGAGTATCTTCCTGAGTGTTGTTCTCGGTGGAACTATAGAAGTCAGGTGGTCGATCAGTTTATCTATGGAGGGCTTTAGGAGATCTAGGCTGATCCATATACAAGTGTTTTCTGATGCGCTACCACTCGAACGGGTACCAACAAGGGTTACAAGGGTGGCCAACAGATGTGTGCTTAAGTACCACTTGTATTTCCTGCGTGTATGAATCCCCGACCACGATTTATGCACGTAACAACAAATATTTGTAGCTTAAAGACGCCATAATACGCCTCTACCTTGAAAAACATTAACCCACAATTTTCTGTCGAGGAAGGTGCTCTGATACCACTTGTAATATTCTAGATATAAAAAGTATGCAGAATAGAAATAAATAGCTAGAAATGTCAGATGAAAAACAATATAACCAGAAAAACACCACGATAGTACCAAAATGATAACAAAATAACACCAGAAATAACACTTTGATTACCAAGAGAAATATTAACTTGCCTCTTCGAGGGGGAAACCTCCAGCAGAGCAGAGCTCTATTACAATAATATCCAAGACAAAATTTCTCATACCCTTGACTCCTATTTATACTAAATATGTCTATCAAAAGAACCATCTAGAGGAAGATCCTTCTAGAAGCGAAAGCTTCTATTAGGTCTTCTTACATTGGACTTATTCTTCTTTATTGCTAGGCCTTATTAATATTGACCTTTATTACATGGAAATATATTATTCTACCTACATGAGGGGTTAGGTCCCTAACACTGATTTAGATTCCAACTGTCTTTGCTCCCTTCAGGCATCTTTTGGGTTGTCAAATATTGGTTTATCAGTGAAATGGTTATGGAGATTTTTCGTTGAATCTTTGTCTCGTCCTTCTATGATAAAATTGGTTGAACAATTAAAAATGGAAACAAACACTTGCATACAGTCGAGAGTTGTCTTCTTCTCATTATGGTTTCAATCACCGTGTTTTTACCAGCGTGGTCGTGATTGCATATGGAGACACCTGTGTGGTTTTTTCTAGGCCTGATCAGGGTTATGGCCAGTTTTAAGAAATGATGCATGTGTGTAATTGGTTATGTTCGCTTCATATATATTATTGGATCATCGCACAAATTACCAATGGTTTTAAAACTAATTTATACCCACATGGATAAGGCTTAGGGTTATTGTTTTGGTTGACTGTTGTTTCATTTCAAGGTTTTGTGGTTGATATGATGAAGGTTGAGTATAATCGAGCATGCTTTGAAGTTTGTTTGTGTTTTAAAAAGAGACATGTGTATATTTTAATTGGGCCTGATTCTTAAAAAGTGAATTTTGATTGTTATCGTGATGCATTATGGACTATCAGGGATAGACGTCGAGCATATTGTTGGGAATTTTTTTTATTATTTTTAAAAAAGGAAAGAAAAGAAAGAAAGGATCAACGCTTTGTTAAATAGGACTGTTGAATGGAAAGGTTGTTTTGTTTATAAGTTATGATTTCACATACTATTATGAATTGAGAAATTATGGGAAAGTTAATTATTGGAACAACAGACAGTTTGGTATAAAATTGAAAAACAATGAATGTTGGTGTTTTTTGGATTGATTCTAATATAGAGTTATGATTATTGATTATTTAAATTGTTTTATGAACACTATCCATTATCATCCCCTGTCATTTTATCACTTTTTTGCTCATTACAAATCCTCTCACAATCCCATATTCACTTTGCACGCGTTGTTCTTAAAATTAAATGGAAACTTTGTATTACAACAATTAAAGGATGACATAGAGATGGGTCACAGTTGATATGTTTTGTTATTGAAACACAGTTGATTGTTTAATGATTTGTTGAGTAATAATCGGGTTCTTACTCCCTTTCATATTATCACTTTTCTACTCAATACAACCCCCTCAGATATCCCATAACTATTATTCACCCCCTGCTCATTGACAAGTATTAAATGAATTTTATGGATTGGATTGCATGGGTCTGATGTGATTGTTGAGCCAAACTTTGTTTCATACTAAAGAGATGTCATGTATGGTTTGTTTTAGAAGCTAGTTGCTAATGAACGCTGCATATAGGATGAACTTCTTCAACAGAGGAATCCATGGTCGAAATAACAGGGGCAGAGGGAATTGGAACATAGGCCCTAGAAGGCCTAGATTTTCGATACATTTTGATGCAGATCCACAAGAGTTAAACTAGCTCTTCCAAGATGGATTTTTCAATTGGATTAGAATAGGGGTAGTCCAACCTAGGCTATAAATGCCCCCCTTCCAACCCCAACATGTCCCTGGTATCCATGTCCCCCCTCATGTCTCATTACAGTCTGAAGTCCCTGGAAATGACAGATGGCAAGAGATTTTTCACCCAACAGTCTCCCAACATCGTGGCGGGCCCAATTTGTCTCTACATACTCCTTCTCCACCGGTTAACCCAAATTTCCAAATTTCCCCTGTACACTCACCTCTACAGTCTTCCGACGCAAGAAAGAGATTCAAAACCGAATCCCACCACATGCATGATAAAGGAAAAGTTGTTGTTGCCCCCTCCTCTCCCTCAAGTGATTCAACCAAATCGGTTTCATCCTGCATGCACTTGAGAGATGAATGCTCTCATGTTATTAGTGATATCAAGCCTAAAGGCTCCACACAGCTTAAGGCTAATTCAGAAAAGTCAAAGGGAGACAGCAACAACAAAGGGAAAATTGCCTCCCAAAGTGGCAAATATGGTTTTTGAGTATATTTTATTATTGATTGTTGAGAACAATTGGCTGTTGAAGTTTTTGGACAACATACTATTTTTGGATATTTTGGATATTATATTTTTTGGATATGTTTTAAAATATCATTGATATTTAATTTTCAAATTATGAGAATGATGATGGAAGCCACAAGGAGGGATATGTTTGATTGATTGACTAGTTATGTTTACTTTTGTTAATAAACTAAAGGGAGTCACAAGGGGTCCCACCTACTAGTTATTATTTATTAAAGACCCTTATTATTATTATATTAATTCTTCCCCTAAACTAAAAGTTAGTTGAGTTTTAGTTAACTTAACAAAAATAGATAGTTGAACTACTTCAACTAATTTTGATTGCTTAAAGNGTCCCACCTACTAGTTATTATTTATTAAAGACCCTTATTATTATTATATTAATTCTTCCCCTAAACTAAAAGTTAGTTGAGTTTTAGTTAACTTAACAAAAATAGATAGTTGAACTACTTCAACTAATTTTGATTGCTTAAAGACAAAAAGAGAAGGAATAACAAGGGGAGAATAGAAGGAGAAATCATACTAAGGTCTACTCTTGAGTTTTATTGAGATGGTTCAGTTTTCATTCATTAAAATCCTAATTCTCTTTTATGACAGCAGGGTCCTATTGTAGACAACAATATTCGAGGATGAATTACATCATTCAAACACTTGTTTTCAGAGGTGTTTATCTATATTTGATAGTCTGTGTAGACTTGTCTGTTTGTGAATTAAATTTCATGATGGATAAAGGATATTGTGTAGAGTCGAGTGGGCAACAATATGTGGCAAGCTGATCCAACTTTTAAAGTTCAGTTTTTTTACTTTCTGTCAGAAGTCTTTTTGTATAGTTTTCATTGGGGACTTCTAAGGTTGAGTTTGATCCAAACAACCTTAGGGATTTTTGTAAAGAGAAAAATTCTTTTGATTTCTTGGAATGAAATAAGCGATTGTTATTCTGTCTCATCTATGTTAATATGTGACTTGGTAATTTTTCTTTTGTCTCCACATTTACTTTTGCATCTGTTATATTCAGAAAATTATATAAAAATGTTGAATTTTACAACAATCTTTTATTTATAAAAAAATCATCCTAAGCCCTTGTAACTAATACTTGTGGATTAGGAAACACATTTTGAGGCTATAAACATGGGGTGATATTCCCGTCTATCTTTCCTTGGCCAAGAAAGATCTGAGAATGTTTGAGTAAGATTATTTCATATCTGTTCCTCAACATTTATTTTGGTGTCCATACTGGGGAGATCTTCCATATCTCTCTGGTTGATTTTTATGCTTGATTATCATTGAATATATCTACATTTCTGATATTGATTCATTGACTGTTTCATTTCTTAATGATTGTACCTGTTGCAAGGAAACCCAATATTGAGCCCGGTCTTCAAGATCAGACCAACATTTGTCATTGCTTTAAACTTGTTTAATACCATATTAGATACTACTAATACATGGGTTGAGCTTAATCGCTCATGGGTAGCAATTAAACAAGACATAAGCTCCCATGAACGTTGGGAAGCTAGGCAAAGACATCTTAGGAATCATCCATAGCTTTATTTTTCCTACAGTTTTGATCTTCTTTTCATGTCCTTAGACCCTCGTATTTCTAGGAGAAGAAGAGGTTTATCACCGAAAATTAATCCTATTGTTGAAATAGGAAGAAGGAACATTGTGTTGTCAACCCAAAAAAGTGCTCTAAGGAGAACTTTGTCTGATTCATCTATTTCATCTTTCTCTCCCTTAACTATCATCCATAAGATGACATCTAGTGGTGGCTCTGGTGGCACTGGAGTGCTTCTTCATCTCAATATTCAGCTTTGTCAGTGATTGGTAGCATATATAGAAACCAAGCCCCTGTCCAATCTACCACAAACCCTGCCAAAGTCATTAAAAAGTATGGGCTTTTTTAGTTTGAAGAAGATGCTACAAATACCCCATGGCATGTTTCCTCCCCTCTTAACCTAACACCTGCTACTCGTCCACTTCCTAAATTCAAAGAGCATCTCCTTAGGTTTTCAATGAATAACACTGTCACTATGAATGAAAACTTGGTGGCATTTTCTAATGCCTATCACAACATAGGAGCCAATGACAATGATATTTGTATGTGCTTATTTGTAAATTCCCTTGAAGGGAAGGTTGTGGTCAATTTCTTTGATCTCCTTCCTAAGATTTTATATACTTGGGAGGAGTTATTCTATTGATTCAAATCTACCTATGGGAAATCCAAAAGCCCAGCCGAGTAGTTATGAGAGTAAAATAACATCGCTTATAAGGATGGTGAAACTATCAATTCCTTCAACTTGAGTTTCACCAAATTATACAACCAAATCAATGAACTCATTCTCCCTCAGAACCAAGCCGCTTTCATGCATTATTATAATGCATTACCTCCCCCCTATCGTCATAGGATTGAGGAAAAGACCATTGATAACCTTGGTTCCACTCTGCACACTTGTTTAAAGTATGAAGAACAACTTGAAAGAACATGTCTTCCTAAGGGAGACTTAGTTAAACAGACAGACATGTCTGCCCTCTTACATCTTGTACAAGACATGAATAATCGAATGATATCATATGAATGGAAAGGAAATGTCCCCTCTCTTACCCTTGGAGCTTCATCTTCTTCTGCACCCACCTTTAGAAATCCAAATGAAAATAATTTTCAGCCTAAAGCTATCATGCCTCGTAGTTGGTGTAACTTTTGCGAGGAACACCATAAGGAAAGTACATGTGAGGTAAAGAAGAGTTCCAAAGACAAAAAATTTGGTAAGAGACCTGGAACTTCTATTGTTGTCCTGGAATTTGCAGAGCCAGAAGATGTCATGATCATAAATACTAGGAATAAATCCTATGCTCCCAAAGAAAATTTGATCCTCCCTGCACTTCTTCTAGCCCAAACTCATATTCACCAACTGCTACTGTTCAAGTTCCTAAGGCTCTTTACAGTCAAGGAAATACCTCCCCTCTTCCCTCTTTAAAATACAACATTATAAATCAATTGGCCAACATCAAAGTAGATGAAACCCTCCTGGACATGGTTGTCGTCCCTGAACAACAAAAGCATCTAAAAAATTTCATGGAAGGAAAAGATTCCATTGTATCCAACCTCTTTGAAGAGATAGATGAAGAGGATCCATCTATAAATAAAGGGGGTGTACATAACTTTAGACACCCTGTAAAAAAAATCTCGTTCTATATTTCTGTAAAGATTATGGATAATATTGCCCATTGTTGCCTCATTGACAACGGTTCAGGCCCAAGTGTAATGTCGAAGATTATTATGGAAGAGCTAGGATTGTCTTGTACAAATGAAAACTCCAAAAGAATTCTCTCTTATAATAGTCTACAACAAATGACCATAGTTGAAATCAAGGACGTGACCTTGGTTTTGTGCACGCACCCTAAAATAAGGACAACCCTTAATATTCAAGTAATTGATATGCTAGTGAGTAACTACTCGATCATCTTAGGAAGAGATTGGAAAGATTTGACGGGTGGATACCTCTCACTCGACATGAGACACTTATCCGTTCCTCATAATGGTAAAAACATCATAGTCCTAAGAGAGGGGAAAATTTCACCTTACATAGAAAGTGTCCCGCATCCTAATGTGAATTATGTCAAGGAAGACTTAGGAGTGTGTTAGCATTGAAAGTCAACTTTGACTGCTAAAGTGTAAGCTCAGCACCCATCAGAATGTAAAAGATAATTTTGGTTTTGAATAGGTGGATCAACAAGATGGATAAAGAAAGAGAGAGGGCTACAAACTGTAGATCAGTAGACTACACCAATGTGCAATGGAATCACAAACATCCTACTCATGGAAGGCACAAAAGATGATCAACAGAAAACAAGATTATATGTTGATAAGTGGAAGAATGAAGAAGGAAAAAATAAGGTATAATGTTCACTAAACATATATCCTCTCAATTTAATGAATCAACAAATACTTGAATATAAACAATGACTGATGGGCAAAATACAGTAGATCCTCTACTTCTTAGGGATCCATAAATCATTGACAACCTTTGATCCTGAAATATGAAATATATTCAAATAAGAAGAAATATAAATAGAAGAGTTATAATCTGAAATCACATCTCTCATGAGTCTCCAATAGCAGTAATGCTTACAATCATAAAATGCCCGCGGGCTTACAAATGAACATACATAGAAAAACTGCTTACTCCTACTCTCTCTAGCCTCTCTTGGCTCATGAATTCCCAATCCAAGAGATATTTCCTTCCTTAAATCTAAAATAGCATCCCCATAACCTTAGGAGGTCAAATCCCATCTCCTCCATGGGATTCTAAACCTTGGAGATAGGTGGCAATAATCAAAGAGACAAAAATCCAACAAACTGCTAATTTTCAGGAATTTGTTGGAAGTCATTAATAAAATGTTTCCATATCATGCATGAGGCTTTTGATGGAGCTAAATCTTAGGTGTAGGTGTCCCTTGACATCTAAATGATCCTTTAGAATCCATTTGAATCCTCCTTGACAAGTGACAACCTCCCAACAAGGCGAATACCAAAACCATGACCGCTACAAGAAATTAGGTAGCGCCATCGTAAAATAGTTGGTAGCACCACTTCTATGTCTAATATCTCTCAAACCGTACCACATTTTGAAAAACTGAGAGACATTTTTGTTATTTGGAATGTTATGAACAAAAACCTCCTCCATTTTAAAAAAAATACCTTCTCAATTGTTCATAATAGAAGTTTCAAGTTAGTGACTCAAAACTGGTAAAATAACTCTGCACAATTCGTTTTCTGCTAGAATTTAGGTAGTGAATTTAGGTAGCACCCGGCTGTGTATCTGCGTGAGATTGGGTAGTGAAAATCCATGAGTGATTTTGATGCTTGAACTTGGATATTGGGCATAACCCAATATAATTTCAATTTTCCCCAAAATAAATAAAATATCCCATAACAATTGTATTCATTTGCCAAAATGAATAATGAAGGATTTATGCAAAGCTGAGGCATAAACCAATCTTGTGCTAACATAGGCTCCATGGGGGATAGAGTCCTCCCCGTGAGGCTCTAAGAACTCTTGTAGTTTCAGTGCCTTATCCTAGGGCTTCTCCCAACCTTTAACCTCTGCAATCTACTTTGATCTGTGACCTTCAACTGAAACTAAATGCAAATGAAAACTGAAACTGAAAAAAATGATGAAAATGATTTTTGTTCAACAAGCTTATTTCACACACCTACTCTAATTATTTGGAAAATGAAGCATTTGAGTTACATGAAACAACCAATGAATCCATTTCATCATTTTTCAACTGTTTGAAGCTTTGAAATGTGCTTCCTTAAGCACCAGTGATAATTCTTACTTGAAGGCACGTCAAAGAAACATTTGGCAATACACTTTCATTGAAGAAATCAATGAGCCTAGGCCCACTTTCTGCTTGCAGACAGGCTGCAAATGGATCCTGAAAAACATCATCAATACTTGCCTCTGTGACATTGCTTTGTGTAAAAAGGAAAAGTATTGCATTAGGTTCTCCCTCCACTGTGCTTGGTTGTTGTATGGCTTGTTGATTTTTTGATTCATCCTCAATGCATATGGTCTTGTTCCACTCCTGGTCATGAGGTGTATTAGGAAAAAGGCTTAGTGATGCTTGTCTTTTTTTAATTTCAACCTTTCTCATCTGATCACATGGAATTTGATCTTGGTTGCTTGATGAAACTGAGCTTGTGTCTTCAAGAGGAATATGTGGTTGATAGGGAAGTTCATCACAATTAGAAGTGCTTGGGAAACTACATTCTTATGTCTTATCTTCTGATTGTGAGGGATATTCATCATATCTTGGCTTATGGTCCCATTTTCTCAGTTTTTCACCCTCTAAAATCAGATTATCATCTTTTTCTTCTTTTTCAGCAACAAAAATATGACATGAGGGTTGAAACAATTTATTGTTTATTTGATGTGAAGGGTACTTCTATGATATAAGGTCTTCAACAGACTGTTCATGGAAATCATCTTCATAATCATCATACAAAGGTGAATCAATGACCATTTGACTATTAATGGCTGAGGGGATTAGTACAATAGTTGGGACAACTGGTTTTTCAGTGAAAACATCCTCATAGTCATCAAAACTTAGAAAATCATGGCACACTTGTTCATTAACAATAGGAGGGATTACAACAACAACTGGTAAGCTATGAATTCATTCATGAAAAGTTGCAACACTATTCTCATGATGAAATAAATCTGAACCTAAGATGACCTCTTGACTTAAAGAATCAAGAAAAGGAGGAGAAAGGGAAATGATGGATTGTCCATATTGATCTTTCTCTTGGGGACCTACATTTTGACATGAATGATGCATTTGTTCTTCAAATTAAGGAAAAGAATTATGAAACTCATCATTTAATTCCTTCTCTCTACAATTATCCCCTTCATCATCACTGCTAGAGGAATCACTTGTTGAATCCTGAATATATGATGCATACCCCTCACAACAATTCTCAAAAAGTCTTTCAGCTGGATAAATTATCTTGCAATGAGAATAAAAAACATCATGAAAGTCCTTCAAAGAGGAAATACTAGAAGCAGGGAGTGTTCTATACCATTACCTCGCATCGCCTTCCAATGAATACATGAACATTTTCATCAATATATCTTCATGATGGATGTTAAGTTGTTGCATCAAAGCATGAAATTCATGAACATGCTCAAAAGGGTTTTCATCCCCACCTTCATAAAATCTGGGCAGCAGATCTTGCCATTCATCAATTTGAGGCACAGGATGTGGATAACCATCTATGGCTGAGAAATTGAGTGGGGAAAACCTCCTAGCCAGGATAGCCTTCATAGCCATTTAATTTGTCTCATACCTAGTGGAGTCACCAATGGATTATAAACAATGGAGTCGCCATGGTGAATGTGCAGTCTTGAAGGTGTCCAACTTCAGTCACCATCTAAAGCTAGAGTTGTGCAATGTAGTTCTTCCCAGGGAGCTTTTCAATCTGCTCAAATCTGTGCCTAGCAACGACGCCAAAAATGTTATCACTCCAAGAGTCACTTCCAGACTGCAAATGAGAGTAAGCTTGGTAACATGGAAATGTAAATGAATTAAAATGGTTTGAATAGGTGGATCAACAAGAGAAGGTAAAAAGGAGGGCATCAGACTGTTGCAAATACATTCCATTGGGCATGGAGTCATAACATCCTACAGATCAAAGGCAATCAAGTTGCCTACCAGACAAAAGGCTTATGCAAAGATGGATAAAAGAATAGAAGGTAAACAAAGAGAAGAATATCCACATAACATAGATCCTTTCTGTAATATATATTAAAGGGTGCTTGAACAATAATCTGTGATTAACAAGCAATTACCACAAATCATTTACAGCTCATGAATTCATTAACCAAAGGCAGCTTTTGATCTTCAAAATCTATAAATATTATTCAATAAAGATGACGAGATAAAATGATAACAAAGAACACAAAGTCTGATAAGAAACTCTCATGAATCTCTAATGGTAGAAATGTTAATTACAACAGGCCCTCGAGCTTTCAATTGAGCACACACAGGAAAACTGCCTACTACAACTCTCTCTAGCCTCTCTTGGCTCATGAATCCCACTCTAAGAGATATTTCCTTCCTTAAATAGAAAATAGCATCCTCATAACCTTAGGAGGTCGAATCCCATCTCCTCCATTGGATTATAAACCTTGGAGATAGGTGGAAACAACCAAAGAGACAAAAATCCAACAAACTGCTATTTTTCAAGAATTTGTTGGAAGTCATTAATAAAATGTTTCCACCTCATGCATGAGGCCTTTGATGGAAATAAATCTTAGGTGCAGGTTTCCCTTTACATCTAACTGATCCTTGAGAATCCATTTGAGTCATCCTTGACAGGTGGCAACCTCCCAACAAGGCGAATACCAAAATCGTCACCGCTACAGAAAATTAGGTAGCGTTGTTGTAAAACAGTTGGTAACGCCACTTGTATGTATAATATCTCTCAAACCATACCATATTTTGAAAAACTGAGAGATATTTTTGTTATTTGGAAGGTTATGAACAAAATCCTCCTCCGGTTTTCAAAAATACCTTCTTAATTGTTCATAATACAAGTTTCAAGTTAGTGACTAAAATTGGTAAATAACTCTGCACAATTCGTTTTCTGCCATAATTTAGGTAGCGAATTTAAGTAGCGCCTGCCTGTGTGTTTGCGTGAGATTGGGTAGCGCAAATCCGTGAGTGATTTTTATGCTTCAACTTGGATATTGGGCATAACCCAATATAATTTCAATTTTCCCCAAAATAAATAAAATATCCCATAACAATTGTATTCATTTGCCAAAATGAATAATGAAGGATTTATGCAAAGCTGAGGCATAAACCAGTATTGTGCTAACATAATGTATTCCATATTTGTCGAGGAGGACAAAACTACCTTGGAACAAATCGACTTATACGATGGGATGTGGCATATGCACTTTGATGGTTCATGCTCCAATGAAGGAAATGAAGTTGGTATTATCTTGTACTCTTTTGTGGGTAAAGTTCATAACTTTTCCTATAGGTTAGAGTTTGCTTCCACAAACAATGTCATTGAATTTGAAGCATTACTGTTAGGCATTGAAATTTCTATAATCTGGGTTGTGGTCACCTTACAATTTTTGGGGATTCCAAACTTGTTGTAAACCTTGTACGTAATATATACTCTCCTAGCAACAAGTTAATGAAACGTTTCACCCAAACTATTTAGGAACTTATATTGAACTACTATCTTTCAACATCACTCATGTTAAAAGGGAATTGAACTCAATGGCTGACCGATTAGCTATTTTTGCAATCTCTCATAATCAGAAACTTCTGCCACAAAGACCTAATTGTACCTTTCAATTTCTGTATATTCCACACATCCCTGACAATATAGAGTCATGGAAGGTGTTCCCTAGTGATGAGATCATATTTGATTTCATTGAAAATGAACGTTATAAGCCTAAGGAAATTATATCAATGGAAGATAACAAGATTCCTAAAGGCTTGACTCCTCTAGAAATTTCATTTTCATTAAGTGATGTAGAAAACAAAGAGAAACATAAAGAAGAGGAGTCAAAAAGGAAAGTGGGTGAAACCATTTCCTTAAATATTAGAACACTCAAGTCTCCAAAGAATGTTAAAATAGGTGCCCAATGTTCTGTTGAAGAAAAATTGAAGTTCGTTAGGTTGCTTGGTGAATTTCAAGATGTTTTTGCTTGGTCTTATGAGGATATTCATGGTTTTGATCCTGCTCTTATACAACATGCCATTCCTATCAAGGAGGGTGTTGGGCAATTCAATTGCTTAAATTGTTTTCATTTAATTATCAACTAGGGATGCTCATAAGCTTTTGATGATGCCAACAAAATATATGCAGGAATAGGCATCTAACTCTAATCTAAGAAAATTCAATCAAATCCTAACTCTTTCATTTCACTTAATAAGACTTAGTTGTTGTAGGAAAGAAAACACTAGCTCCCTTACGAGATGTCCTCTCATGATGTTTTACAAAACCTATCAACAATCAAGATCATCAAGTAAACACTCATGCATTGAAAATAAATACACTTAAAAAGGCTTAGTTGTTGTAGGCATGAAAACAATAGCTCCCTTACAGAAGGTCTTCTCGTAATGTTTCAAATAACCTATCAACAATCAAGATCATCAAATAATTCTAATAAAAACAATAAAGCATATAAGCCTATTCAAAGCATTAGAACAAGAAGAAAATGATACTATGATCTATTTGGAGTGAGCTCAATTCTCCCAAGAACAAAATAACACATAAACTAAAGAATTCTAAATTTAAACTAGAGAATGGAAACTGATGTGAAAATAAAGCTTGATTCTTATTCCATCATAAGTTGGACACAATGCTCCAGGAGTCCTTCTTTGAAATGGAGGAGGCACTCCTATTTATACAAAAATTTAAGATAACTTAGATCCACAAATCTCTCCTAGATCCACAAATGTCTCATTTGGTTACAACCATGTGCTCACACATATCAAGTGATATCTCTACAAATCCTCTCNTCATATATAAGTGTAAACATGTCATTTTTCCAATATTTAATCATAAATTCACTCAAAAACACTAAAATAGATGCATTGGAAAATAATGTGTCTAAAACCCATGTAATCATGAAAATGGTTTAATGTAAGGGTATGGGAAAGCAAAATATGGTTAAAAGTGAAGTGAAAGTGAATTGAAAGTGAAGTGAAAGGTTGGTAAAAAAGATGGTACTTTGGCGACCCAACAGAGGGCATAAAACCAGTTAGGAAAAAACAAATACACATTAATCCTACACTGGAACCAACTATTCAAAAGGAGTTGGAAAAACTCTTGAAGGTTGGGATCATCTTTTCGGTTAAGTATTCTGAATGGGTTTCCAATTTGGTTCCCATTCAGAAAACAACTAGTCAAATCCGATTATGCGTAGATTTTCGCGCATTGAATCGAGCTAGTATAAAATATCATTTTCCTCTCCCTAATATGGAAATAATTTTACAACAAGTTGCAGGGTCACATATGATGTCCTTACTTGGAGGTTTTTTTGGTTACAATCAAATCAAGGTAAAAAGGGCAGATAAATATAAAACCACTTTTATTACTCGTTGGGGAACTTTTTCTTATGAACATATGCCTTTTGGATCAAATAGGTTTTGACGTTTTGATTGGAAAAATTATTCAGATCTATCTTGATGACTTAACTGTGTACTCTAAAAATCGATCATATCATTTTGGTCATCTTAAAAGAGTTCTCATGCGATGCAGGAAATTTGGGATTTCTCTAAATCCTTCTAAGTATATTTTCGGCGTTACCAAGGGCAAACTCCTTGGACACATTGTCTCCAATTTAGGAATAAGCATTGATCCTGAAAGGATTGTTGCTGTCCTAAATCTTCCTTCTCCCACTTCCAAGAAGGAGGTTCAATCTTTTATGGGTGTTATTAACTTTGTCCATTGGTTTGGTCCTGATTTTACTGCAATGGTCAAGCCAATTCATAATATGCTTAAGCAATATCGTTCCTTTTCTTGGATAGATGATGTCGAAATTTTTTATAGGGATCAAGAAAGAAATCAGTTCCACGCTGGTTTTGGCGAAGCCAGATTTTGAGAAAGAATTTATGATATATACTACTGCCACAGAGGAAGCAATTTATGTTATCCTCATGCAAAGTGATGACCAAGGTAACGAAAAACCAGTGGCTTACATGAGTCAAATCTTGTATGATGATGAGTTTAAATATTCTTTTATTGAAAAACATGCTTTCTCTCTTGTTAAATCTGTTGAAAATTTTTTCCACTTCATCTTGGGTAAGCACACGTTGGTAAAAGTCCCTTTACCCACTGTCAAGTTTTTGCTCTCATAGACTTATCTTTCAGGGAAGCTTGCACATTGGCTTGCCAAGATGCAGGAGATGATTTAACTATCATGACTTCTAACACCATCAAGGGATGTGACTTATCCCTTTTCGCTCAACATGCTGAAACTAGTGAAGAAATTGATGAACATGATAGTTCTCTATCAACACTATTCTACATTGATGATCAAATCCTTCCTGTGTCTGAACATCCTTGGTATAAAAATTTGGTTTACTATTTGCAAAATAAAAAATGTCCAGATAACTTAGACACTCATCAAAGAAGAAGCCTCCATCTCAAATCTACTAGATACATTATTATATGAGACTTCTTGTTTAGAAGATCAACCGATGGCATGTTGCTTCGTTGTGTAAACAATGAGGAAGCACAAAAAGTGTTTCAAGAAACTCATGGTTCTTCAAATTATGTTATTCATGTAGGAGGTCATTTTTCTGCTAAAACCACTGCTTTTAAGATTATCATAAAAGGATACTATTGGCCTTCAATCGTTCGTGATTCTTATGTTTTTTCGAGTTCTTGTGACAAGTGCAAGAAATTTGCTGGGAAAGAACGCCTTTCATCCATGTCGTTACAACTTGTCCTCCCGGACTTTCCTTTTTCAAAATGGGGTTTGGACTTTATTGGTCCTATTAATCCTCTGTCTTTAGTAATGCAAGTCTTTATGTTGATAGTCACAGACTTTTTTACAAAAATGGGCTGAAGTTGTCCCACTTAAACATTCGACAGATGAGAAGGTGATTTCTTTCCTTGAAAATAATATTTTTCTAGATTTGGTCTTCCTTTGGAAATTATTACAGACAATGGTCCCGCTTTTATTTCTGCTAAGATGACCCAATTTTTAGCTAAGTTGGGGGTTAAACATTTTACCTCATCATCTTATTACCCCCAAGGAAATGGGCAGGCCAATTCTACCAATAAGAATCTGGTGAGAATTATCAAAAGGCTCATTGAAGATAAGCCTCGTCAATTTCACACTCTCCTCACTTACGCCCTTTGGGCAGATCGAACTACCACCAAGGTGAGCACTAGTTGCACTCCTTTCCAACTTGTTTATGATCAAGAATCCATTCTTCCTACTGAGTTGGAACTTTCCTCCTTAAGTTTAATGCTACAGGCTGAAGAATTAAATTCTTCTGATGTTTCTCAAAGAATGAATGCACTCTTGGATTTAGAAGAGAAAATGACGTTTTCCTTGGGTAATATAAAGAGAAGACAACAGACTGTTAAAAAATATTTCAACAAGAGTGTCAAGGCTTTCAAATTTAAAGTAAATGAGAAGGTATTGTTGTCGGATTCATCTCATGCTGATAGAGGAAGACATTCAAAGTTTTAAAAATTATGGTTGGGTCCTTTTAAGATCGATTTTGTCCTTGGTGCAAATTCTTATATTCTAAATGACTTACATGAGCGATTGTTTTCCTACAACACTATTGGTTCCCACTTAAAACATTACGTGGAACCAACTTGAATAGTTTAATGTTGTTTGGATTGTTTTGTATTATAGTATATTTCATTTCTACTTTTACATTAGTAGTTTTCCATTTCTTCTATTTCATTTTCTATCATTTCATTTATGCTTATTTCAATTTTGTTGTTTCATTTATGTTATGAAATTTCTTGCTTTTATTCTTTTGACTTCAATTTTTGTCAAAAATAAAATGTTGGATCAGTTTTTCCACAGCGACACTTCTGCAAAGCATTTTTATTCAATAACAATCAAGATTACACAGTTGTCATGATGTTCCCCTTGAAGGCATCATTGAAATTGTTATCTACTTTTACTGTTGTTTTAAGAGATAGTTGGTTTTATCCTGCTTCTGCTTTCCTTTTCTTCATCCATTTCGAGATAGAAAAGAGAAAGTTCATAAAAAAATTCTCCTTGAAGGAAAGAACAAATTTTATTTGAATGATTATGATTACAGGGATAAACCCCCTCATACTTAACAATTTCCATGAGTTATTCCCAAATTCCTGATCATTTTTTCATTAAATCCGCTCACTTCCCCCTGTTGCATAATCATTATGATTTATATCTTCTTGATCTGATGTTACTTGGCCTGTGAAACTAGACATTCTGAGTTATTAATCTGTTGGAAACATATTTCCCTGTGGATTTTCCAGTTTGTTGACGATTAAAATCATAACGATGAATTCTGCCCACAAAGTATTGCTAAAGCTCTTTTATTTAAACTATGCTAATAATATAATACTAGTAGGTGGGACCCCCTTGTAGACTATAGGTGCAAGGATAAACATATTATACATGTTTTTCTGCTATTTTTTATGTTGCCTACACAGTCCTACGTTTTTTACGATGCAGTCTTGGTTTCATTTGACATGATAACAGGTGGATGAATCATTTTTGTGGAATGTGTTTTGCGATCCAAAACATTTTTATGGTTATGAGGAGCATGTTATTTACAGTTGATATTATTTAACCATGTCACTAATTCTTATGATCAATTACCTAGCCACATATATGTAAGAGATATTTTAATGGTAGCATGATCAAAACAAGAAAAAAACTTATGAAAAAATCCTAAAAGGAAAAAAGTTATATGTTTGAGCTATGATAAAGGATTATATGCAAATTCGAATGGAAAAGTTAAAAGACATTAGTGTTAGTCCTAACTATTATGCTATTCTTGGTTAGTGGGCTATGCAAATTTCATTAGATTTGAATGGGGCGCATATAGCATTTCAATATGTATTATGGCATGGAGTTATGACAAGGGTTAACATGTAAATGATATTGGGTGGTGCACTATGCAATGGATATCACCGTAGATTTCACAATGGTTTGGTATTGAATACATGGTTTAATTGATTGGTGAATGTAATACTTGTTGGGTTGTCTCGTACTTCAAATAGAATAGGTCAGGTGATGGAAGTGACGTGCAATATTTATTGCACGTCACTCCAAGCTCCCCCTATCTACCGTCACCCTAGCATTGTTCTTTTGTTGCATTTTTCAATCTGTTGTTTGTGAAGCTCCGCATTTTCAGTCTCTTGGAAGGAAGAAGGCTCAACCAACTCGCCATTTAAGCATTTTTCCATAGGTATGATTCTTTTTCACTCCATCCATGAGGTATTCTCTATTGTATGAACAAATGATGGCTTAGTGATGCTTGGATTATGTGTGTTCTTGACAATTTTGACTGTGTAGATGTGTGTTATAGCTCTCTGTGAAGACTGTAAAATGTTTGGGATTACAAGCAAAATAATTGGGTATTTTAAGTTGTGCATTGAATGGTTGCTCAATCAATTTAGTATCATGATGAGTCTCTGTGGAATAATAAGTGAATGGTGTTTTATATCGCTCTATGTTGATTATGGAGGGTTTCGTTCTGTGTGTTATCGTCGGTTATTTCATTCCCTCACAGTCATGATTGTAACCCTTACCAAGTTGCAGAGGGATTTCCAACAATTGTTTTGTTTTTTCTTCAAAACCCGAGTCATGGGCATTGGCCCGTTCTTACTGTCTTCTCACCGAAGTATCCAAAGATCCAATCTTGGGTGACCCCAGCGTTAATACATGCATGTAGGGTTGTGGATTGATACAAGTTGTATATCAGCTTTATGTCAAAAGGATGTGTGCATCTTGACTGGTGTTGTTGTCATGTTGTTCGACTCTTAAGTAATGGATAGAGATGTTATATCTATGTGTTTTCTTTTAATATCTACCATTGTTCAATTAAATTTCGCATCTCCTCTGCAAGTGTTAAACACACTATGTGCACTAGCTATTTTACCCTACCTGTCTTTTCTCTCCTCGGGGGTTAACTATTGGGTTTGTTGCCCATACTGGGAGTAATAAGAAGACTGTGTGGCTCACTGCTACGTCTTTTTCTAAAGGTATTTTTGCCTGTGGTTGATAGAAGTCTCGGAAGACCATCAAATCTCTGTGTTGTTGTTAAAATATGAATGCACTCTTGTTGTCTCCCTGCATTTGAATTTGACAAAGTTCGATTTAGATTCCAACTGTCTTTTCTCCCTTCGAGCATCTTCTCGGTTGTCAAATATTGGTTTATCAGTGAAATGGTTATGGAGGTTTTTCGTCGAATCTCTGTCTCGTCCTTCTATGATAAAATTGGTTGAACAATTACAAATGGAAACAGACACGTGCATATAGTCGAGAGATGTCTTATTTTCATTATGATTTCACTCACTGTTTTTTTACCAGCATGGTCGTGATTGCATATAGAGAGACCTGTGTGGTTTTTGCTAGGCTCAATCAAGGTTATGGCCAGTTTTATAAAATGATGCATGTTCTAATTGGTTATGTCCGCTTCATATATATTATTGGATCATCATACAGATTACCAATGGTTTTAAAAGGAAGTTATACCCAGAGGGATAAGGCTCAAGCTTATTGTTTTGGTTGACTGTTGTTTCATTTCAAGGTTTTGTGGTTGATATGATGAAGGCTGTGTATAATCAGGCATGTTTTGAAGTATGTTCATGTTTTAAAAAGAGACCTGTGTATATTTTAATTGGGCTCGATTGTTAAACAATGATTGTTATCGTGATGCATTATGGACTATTAGGGATAGGCGTCGAGCATATTGTTGTGCATTTTTTTTATTTTTTTTTTAAAGGAAAGAAAATAAATAAAGGATCACCGCTTTATTAAACATGACTGTTGAATGGAAAGGTTGTTTTGTTTATAAGTTATGACTTCATAGACCGTTATGAATTGAGAAATTATGGGAAAGTTAATTATAGGAACAACAGATAGTTTGGTATAAAATTGAGAAACAATGAATGTTGGTTCTTTTTGGATTGATTCTAATACAGAGTTATGATTATTGATCATTTAATGTTTTTTATGAAATATATCCATTATCATCCCCTGTCATTTTCTCACTTTTTTGCTCATTACAAATCCCCTCACAATCCCAAATTCACTTTGCACACCCTGTTCTTAAAATTAAATTAAAATAAAATGGAAACTCTATATTACAACAGTTAAAGGATGACACGGAGATGGGTCACAGTTGATATGTTTTTTTATTGCACCACAATTGATTGTTTAATGATTTGTTGAGAAATAATCATGTTCTTACTCCCTTTCATCTTGTCACTTTTCCGCTCAATCCAACCCCCTCGAATATCCTAGAACCATTATTCACCCCCTGCTCATTGACAAGTATTAAATGAATTTTATGGATTGGATTGCATGGGTCTGATGTTATTGTTGAGACAAATTTTGTTTCATATTAAAGAGATGTCATGTATGGTTTGTTTAAGAAGCTAGTTTCTAATGAACGCTACATATAGGATGAACTTCTTCAGCAGAGGAATCCATGGACGAAATAATAGGGGCAGAGGGAATTGGAACAAAGGCCCTAGAAGGCCTAGATTTTCGATACATTTTAATGCAGATCCACAAGAGTTAAACTAGCTCTTCCAAGTTGCATTTTTCAATTGGATTGGACAAGGGGTAGTCCAACCTAGGCCAGAAATTCCTCCCTTCCAACCCAGCATGTCCCTGGCATCCCTGTCCCCCCTCGTGTCTCATTACAACCTGAAGTCCCTGAAAATGACGAATGGCAAGATATTTTTCACCCAACAGTCTCCCAACATCGTGGCTAGCCCAATTTGTCTCTACTTGCTCCTCCTCCACCAGTTAACCCAAATTTCCAAATTTCCTCTGCACACTCACCTGTACAGTCTTCCCACCCAAGAAAGAGACTCAAAACCGAAGCCCACCACATGCATGATAAAGGAAAAATTGTTGCTACCCCCTCCTCTCCCTCAAGTGATTCATCCAAATCTGTTTCATCTCTCATGCACTTGAGAGAGACTACTCTCATGTTATCAATGAGATCAAGCCTAAAGGCTCCACACATCCTAAGGCTAATTCAAAAAAATCAAAGGGAGACAACAACAACAACGGGAAAATTTCCTCCCAAAGTGGAAAATATGGTTTTTGAGTATATTTTATTATTGATTGTTGAGAACAATTGACTGCTGAAGTTTTTGGACAACATACTATTTTTGGATATTTTGGATATTGTTTAAAATATCATTGATATTTAATTTCTAAATTATGAGAATGATGATGGGAGCCACAAGGAGAGATATGTTTGGTTGATTGACTAGTTATGTTTACTTTTGTTAAGAAACTAAAGTGATCTAGGTGGATATCGGTGGCCACCCAACTTTTCCAACTGGCTCAAAACAATTTCTGGCAATTTTGGTAATTTACTATTTTTAGTAGTTTTTAACTTTCGGGGCTATTTTGAGGGCCTAAATGAAGGTTTTTCGAGATCGATCTTTTCAAATATATTCGAAGGCATCATTGAGCCCCCAAAATGAATATCCTTGACGATACCTTTCCAATGGGCTATCATGCGCCTAAAACGGAGATCGTATGCAAAAGTTACGATCCCGGGAAGTTGATGTTGGAAGATTGGTTGTTGTCATTGATGTCAACCCTAGTCATGGGTTTTGGATAGCAAGATTGATAAAGGTATTTGGACATGAAGGACAATGCACATGCATATACAAAACCCATGAATGGATAGTATACATCATGTTGTTTCTGGTGTTATGTGGCACGTCACGTGGATCCTCATGGTTGAGGAGAAATGAATTTTTGAAGATGACAAAGTGAATTGAAGAAGGAAGTACA
>ML804195.1:97252-133135 GCA_009831015.1 Picea engelmannii | reverse complement strand
GCATTCATGGAGACAGTTCAAAAGCTACATGGTAGCCCAAAGATTATTGTAAGTGATAGAGATCCCATCTTCACTGGACATTTTTGGACAGAATTATTTTCTTGTTTGGGTACTCAATTGGCTCATAGCTCATCCTATCATTCGCAATCTGATGGACAAACCGAGATAGTGAAAAAATGTCTGGAAGGCTACCTTCGTTGCTTTATCTCTGATAAACAAACACAATGGTTAAAATGGTTACCCTTGGCAGAATGGTGGTATAACACTTCCTTTCATACTGCAACAAAAATGACACCATTTATGGCACTCTATGGATACCACCCTCCTTCAATCACTTCTTCTCTAAAAGAAAAATCTAAGGTTCAAGCAGTGGAATATCACATCGAGCATCAACAACAATTTCTCCAAATATTAAAGGACAACCTATCCATGGCACAAAATCGCATGAAACAACAAGCAGATCAACATCATAGTGAAAGAGTTTTGAAGTAGGAGATTGGGTGTTTTTAAGACTACAACCATACAAACAGATGTCCCTCAAGAAAGCCAAGAAGGATAATAAATTATCACCAAAGTACTATGGCCCTTATAAGGTGTTACAAAAGATTGGTACTATGGCATACAAATTGGAGTTGCCTGCATCTTCATGAGTACACCCAGTTTTCCATGTTTCATGCTTAAAGAAGGTTATAGGTGACAAGATCCCAGTTCAAACTATATTGCAAGAACTTGACGAGGAAGGAAAAATCATATTGGAGCCTAAAGCCATCACTGACACAAGAATTCGCCAGCTGAGGAATAGATCTATTTCAGAGTATCTCATTAAATGGAGGAAACTATAGGTTGAAGATTCCACTTGGGAAGATGAGTCTTTTATACATAAGCATCCAGATTTACTCAAGCGTTGTAGACAACACTTGTCTCAAGGGGAGAGGCATGTTAAGCCCTAAATAGTGGCTCATTACCCCTTAATTGGGGCATATTACATTAGTAATGTTATTTTATTTATGTTGGCTTTATTCCATTAATTGTAATTATACCTCCTAGTCTCCTATATATACCAAGGAGACATTTTCATTTTGAATCATCTTGTAATTGTACATTTATGTGGGCATAAGGAGGTTTCCCCCTCGAAGAGGCTTATTATCTAAATTTCTTTCTTTTTCAAGGCATTGAGTACTTATTCTGAGGTTTTTCTATGCTATATTAATATTAACAGACTTGGTATTTTTTCTTTTGTCTCCACACTTACTTTTGCATATGTTATATTCAGAAAATTATGTAAAAATGTTGAATTTTACAACAATCTTTTATTTATAAAAAATTCGCCTAAGCCCTTGTAACTAATACTTGTGGATAAGGAAACAAATTTTAAGGCTATCAACATAGGGTGATATTCCTGTCTATCTTTCCTTAGCCAAGCAAGATCTGAAAATGCATGTGTAAGATTATTTCATATATTTTTCTCAACACAACCTCAACATAACTCTCCACAAAAATTCTTCCAACAAGATTCCACTAAACTCTGTCAATGGCTGTCCACAAAATCTGTCCAAAAGATGTCTAAAACAATCCACTAAATGTTGTCCAAAAATTATCAAAAATCAGCAACCAAGCTCTGATACCATGAAGATTTTATAGGTCCTAACAAGCTGCCAACTAGGTCCGTCTTTGACCTCAAGTTGGCTTTAAGTTTCAACTGTCAAACAAGGGTTTGCTTCTATTTTATAACAACAAACTGATCAGGAAATTCTTTGTTGTTTTGTTATGGTTACATAGGCCATTTAGGTGTTCTAGCATGCAGTTTTTGTCACCAAGATGTTAGCACATGCATACCATAAATTATGTAACACACCTAGAGATATTTTATGTTGAAATAATGTTGTTCTAAACACTAGCATACATGAAAATGAACATAGGTGTTTTTGGTCAACATGACCCTGGATAAAACCCCCCTCGGGGAAAACTAGTTTAGAATATGAGTGTATAAATGTGGATAATAAAAGGTGGAATAAAACAAGTACAATAAAAAAATGAACCTGATACAATAGCATCTTGACTCAAGATGCAATACAAGTCCAAGAGGTAGAGATGTTCCCTAGCATGGTGCGACCTCCTCACAAGTTGCCTAATTCACTAAAATGAAGCGCCCTAGCTCCTAGAAGCTCTGATGGAGAAACCATTCCACACAACTCTAAATATGTGTTGTATCTCTCCACTGAAACTAACCTCAAAGAAAACTAACCACTTCACGTCCTCCATACTATTTGTGCACCCTCCTCCTAGCAAGAACAATCTCCACAAATAAATGAGGATCTAAGCCTCCTGGCTACCTCCATGAATGGGGGTGCCCAAGATTTCCTCACCCAATGCCACCATCCTCTCCTCAATTCTCCCTCTCAAACTCTTCAAGTGAACATAAGAGTGAATGAGCCTCCCTTTGCCCTATCCACCCCTCTTAAGGAAACATGAGAAAACCTAAAGTATGTGTGGCTGAGATCATCTCATCTCATCCCTAATCAATGGTTGAGATCTCTCCAAAAGAGTCTCAACTCAAAACTCACTTTACTTAAGTTTCCATAGTTTCACTTTATGTCTCTCAATTCGCCCACAAAGTGAATTAATATTCGTTTTAGGCTAAAATGACCAAATTTCACTTTTGACTTAAATCTCCTAAGTCAAAGTGAAATTAGACATAAAGTACATGGTACATGGTACAAAGTATTTCCGACTTGTGTTTAGAGGCTCACAAACACAATGGGACCACTTTCTAAGGTACCCAAATCTCAACAATAGGTCCTCTTGACGAGTCATTGTTCCATTCCCGACCATATTGGTCACTTTCCACAATTCATCCCCTCATCTCCTTAGCTTTTGGGATTTTCGAGTGTACTAACCCAAGAAGGGGTTGTCCCTCATTTCATAGGAAGAATGGGTTGAAGGCCCATAGGCTTGTAGCTATCAAACGATAAAATCTAAACCATTAACCTTCTAGATTCTCTCCCATGGATCCCGAGGACATTGAAACTGTTGGACACACCTAACACACTTAGAGGAGGGGTGAATGAGTGTGGGCCTCTTTTTACCAAACCTTCCCTCTTACACAAAACTTCTTAGTTAACATTCAATCATTTACTCATTACCCATTGTTGTCATTTATAACCAGTTATATGTGAACATATATCAACAACATATATCAACAATATATCATCAACAAGTCATCACCACAAGGAACACAAAGAACACAAGATGTATGTACAATTTTTATTTTTATTATGGACAACAATCTGGGGGTTTTCCAGCAACAACGAAATAGAGTACAACTCTACAAGAGCACCAGCTCTATATGCAAGACTCAACTTACATTCTTAGCATCAACTGAGATGAGGCAACAATCCTCAATAGATATCAATCTGTTAACGGGTACGTGACCTATCAGTAGCGCAACCCGCGTGTGTACGTGCCCTAGTGGTTCATTGCAGCTCACGTATGCACGCGGCTAGTGTATACAACAGCCTACATATATCTTCTGAACTGTTAGGGTTTATCCTTCAAGATCAACTCAGATCCTCTATAACCAATATATCATTCTCTTCTGTCTCCGACTATCCAATCTGACCACCAGCCAGTCACACCACATCCAAGCTTTCCAATAGTCTACTCATGCTCCACAATCAATAAATATGAATGCTATCTCAATCATGTATAAACAACTAGTATACCATAGTAATCATGTCACCACTGAATCACAAGAGTACTACTCACTCCATCAACCAAATCAACCAAACTGAACCACATAGAAGCCATACCAAGAATTCCCTAAGCATTCACAACACATCAAACAATAGTATCCATCAAGACAATAATGTAACCATACCAGTGTCTCAGTGGCATATCTGAGCCCATAGAATGCATATCTGGAACCTGCCTCATCATCCAGGAGCTTGGCACCAGCTCAAACACAAGTCTTCATCATTCCATCCACTATACGCGCCCTGTCTTCATACAACCCGCATATGTACGCTCCCTGGCCCATTACAGCCCGTGTACACCTCAGAAACTAGGGTTTTTGAAGCTCTGAAACTTTTTTCGTCAACATCTCCGACATTGCCGAAACTTTGATGCATCCATGAGATCTTCCTCACGCTCTCTTTCTCAGAATACGTCTTCAATCATGCTCAAGAGATCCACACCAAAATGCTCTCACAAGAAGCTCTCCATCAATACTCCAAGAGATATTCTCACAAGAAGCTCTCCATTGATTCACACAAAGGATGTTTGCAAGAGTCCATAGCTATCTTATTTATACTTTCATCCTCTAGGTCACTTAACCCATTTCTAGGTTACTTAACCCATTTTTAGGTCACTTAACCTATTTTCCTTATTTTAGGGTTAACCACTTTCCATAGAAAGTTCTCCAATACTTTACCATTTAAATATTTCTTCTTGATTTTGTCACTTCTCTTTATTATTTAAATAATCCACCTTGACTTTGACACTTTACTTTATCATTTAAATAATGATTTCTTATTTTAGGTCACTTTGACTTCTTTGACCTTGGGGGCTTCAAACCTTCATGTGGGGGTCCTTCATCTTCGTAAGGCCATAACTCTCAAACAATCAGGATTTATGTGACGTTCCACATACCACTGGAAATGGCATGACAAGCATTATCCATCTACGATAGTTTCACCAATAACTTCATTGATATTCATCTCATTATTCCACATACAAGCATAGGTTCTCTCAACCACAAATCAACCACAAAGCATCTTCCCATGAGGGCTTTCACCATAAGGGGAACACTTTGGAGTTCATCCATTTGTACTTCTTATTAATCATGAAAAGACAATAACGAGTCATCAAACTATGCATAATATATCAAAGAATCCATCATTGTCATGTATCAATGACAACTCATTGATCCGTCTTCATCTATGCATCATATCAATGATCCATATTCATCAATTGGTTTCCACTTTGACATCTATCATTCTCATCAAGGATAATACATATACATTTTTCATCAATCATCAATCAATCAATCCTTTGACATCAATCAATCACTTGACAACAATCAATTAAACCATTGGCATCAATGACAACATGGTCCAACATAAACATCTCTCATAAAAAAATGATGGGGCATGTGAACAAATAACTAATAACATAAGTGCCCAAGAACGTTGGGAAGCTAGGAAAAGACATCTTAGGAATCATCCATATCTTTCTTTTTCCTACAGTTTTGATCTTATTTTCATGTCCTTAGACCCTCGTATTTCTAGGAGAAGAAGAGGTCTATCACCGGAAATTAATCTTATTACTAAAATAGGAAGAAGGAACATTGTGTTGTCAACCCAAAAAAGTGCTCTAAGGAGAACTTTGTCTGATTCATCTAGTTCATCTTTCTCTCCCTTACCTATCATCCACAAGATGGCATATAGTGGTGGCTCTGGTGGCACTGGAGGTGCTTCTTCATATCAATATTCAGCTTTGTCGGTGATTAGTAGCTTATATAGTCACCAAGTCCATGTCCAATCTACCACAAACCCTGCCAAAGTCATTAAAAAGTATGGGCTTTTTCAGTTTGAATAAGATGATACAACTACCCCATGGCATGTTTCCTCCCCTCTCAACCTAACACTTGCTACTTGTCCACTTCCTAAATTCAAAGACCATCTCCCTAGGTTTTCAAGGAATAACACTGTCACTACGAATGAAAACTTGGTGGCATTTTCTAATGCCTGCCACAACATAGGATCCAATGACAACGATACTTGTATGTGATTATTTGTGAATTCCCTTGAAAGGAAGGGAAGGCCGATTTCTTTGATCTCCCTCCTAAGATTTTATCTACTTGGGAGGATTTATCCTATTGGTTCAAATCTACCTATGGGAAATCTAAAAGCCCAGCCGAACAGTTACAGGAGTAAAATAGCATCGCTTATAAGGATGGTGAAACTATCAATTCCTTCAACTTGTGTTTCACCAAATTATACAACCAAATCCATGAACTCATTCTCCCTCAGAACCAAGCCTCTTTCATGCATTATTATAATGACCTTCCCCCTATCGTCGTAGGCTTGAGGAAAAGTCCATCGATAACCTTGGTTCCACTTTGCACACTTGTTTAGAGTATGAAGAACAAATTGAAATAAAATGTCTTCCTAATAGAGACTTAGTTAAACAGACAGACATGTCCTCCCTCTTACAGCTTGTACAGGACATGAATAATCGAATGATAGCATATGAATGGAAAGGAAATTTCCCCTCTCTTACCCTTGGAGCTTCATCTTCTTCTGCACCCCCTTTTAGAAATCCAAATGAAAATATTTTTTAGCCTAAAGTTATCATTCCTCGTAGTTGGTGTAACTTTTGCGAGGAACACCATTAGGAAAGTACATGTGAGGTAAAGAAGAGTGCCAAAGATAAAAACTTTGGTAAGAGACCTAAAACTACTATTGTTGTCCTAGATTTTGCAGAGCCAGAAGATGTCATGATCATAAATGCTAGGAATAAATCCTATGCTTCCAAAAGCAAATTTGATCCTCCCCACACTTCTTCTAGCCCAAACGCATATTCACCAATTGCTATTGTTCAAGTTCCTAAGGATCCTTACAGTCAAGGAACTACCTCCCCTCTTCCCTCTTCAAAATACAACATTATAAATCAGTTGGCCAACATCAAAGCAAATGAAACCCTCCTAGACATGGTTGTCATCCCTGAACAACAAAAACATCTAAAAATTTTCATGGAAGGAAAAGCTTCCATTGTAGCCAACCTATCTGAAGAGATAGATGAAGATTATTCATCTGTAAATAAAGGAGGTGTACATAACTTTACACACCCTATAAAAAAACCATCGTTCTATATTTCTGTAAATATTATGGATAAGATTGCCCATTGTTGCCTCATTGACTATGGTTCGGGCCCAAGTGTAATGTCGAATATTATTATGGAAGAGCTAGGCTTGTCTTGTACAAATGAAAATGCCAAAATCATGCTCTCTTATAATAGTCTACAACAAATGACCATAGGTGAAATCAAGGACGTGACCTTGGTTTTGTGCGCGCACCCTAAAATAAGGACAACCCTTAATATTCAAGTAACTGATATGCCAGTGAGTAACTACTCGATCATATTAGGAAGAGATTGGCAAGATTTGATGGGTGGATACCTCTCACTCGACGTGACACACTTATCCGTTCCTCAGAATGGTAAAAACATCATAGTCCTAAGAGAGGGGAGAATTTCACCTTACATAGAAAGTGTCCCACATCCTAATGTGAATTATGTTGAGTAAGACTTAGGAGTGTATTCCATATTTGTTGAGGAGGACAACACTACCTTGGAACAAATCGAATTAGACAACGGGATGTGGCATATGCACTTTGATGGTTCATGCTCCAATGAAGGAAACGAAGCTAGTATTATCTTGTACTCTCCTGTGGGTAAAATTCATAACTTTTCCTATAGGTTAGAGTTTTCTTCCACAAACAATGTCACTAAATTTGAAGCATTATTGTTAGGCATTGAAAATTCCTATAATTTGGGTTGTGGTCACCTTACAGTTTTTGGGGATTCTGAACTTGTTGTAAACCTTGTACGTAAGATATACTCTCCTAGCAACAAATTAATGAAACGCTACACCCAAACTGTTTGGGAAATTATATTGAACTTACAATATTTCAACATCACTCATGTTAAAAGGGAATTGAACTCAATGGTTGACCGATTAGCTATTTTTTCAGCCTCTCATAATTAGAAACTTTTGCCACAAAGACCTGATTGTAAATTTCAATATCTGTATATTCCACACATCCCTGAAAATATAGATTCATGGCAGGTATTCCCTAGTGATGAGAGCATATTTGATTTCATTCAAAATGAACCTTATAAGCCTAAGGAAATTATATCAATGGAAGATAACAAGATTCCTAAAGGCTTGACTCCTCTAGAAAGTTCATTTTCATCAAGTGATGTAGAAAACAAAGAGAAACATAAAGAAGAGGTGTCAAAAAGGAAAGTGGGTGAAACCATTTCCTTGAACATTAGAACACCTGAGTCTCCAAAGAATGTTAAAATAGGTGCCCAATTTTCTGTTGAAGAAAAATTGAAGTTCGTTCGGCTGCTTGGTGAATTTTAAGATGTTTTTGCTTGGTCTTATGAGGATATTAGTGGTTTTGATCCTACTCTTATACAACATGCCATTCCTATCAAGGAGGGAATAGAACTAGTTACAAAAGAACAAATACCCATTAACCCTGCACTGGAAGCAACTATTTGAAAGGAGTTGGAAAAACTTTTAAAGGTTGGGATCATCTTTTCGGTTAAGTATTCTGAATGGGTTTCCAATTTGGTTCCCGTTCGGAAAACAACTTGTCAAATCTGATTATGCATAGATTTTCACGCATTGAATCGGGCTAGTATAAAATATCACTTTCCTCTCCCTAATATGGAAATGATTTTGCAGCAAGTTGCAGGGTCACAAATGATGTCCTTACTTGAGGGTTTTTCTGGTTACAATCAAATCAAGGTAAAAAGGGAAGATAAATATAAAACCACTTTTATTACTCATTGGGGCACTTTTTCTTATGAGCGTATGCCTTTTGGATTATCTAATGCAGGTGCCACTTTTCAAAGAGATATGCAAATAGATTATGACGATTTTATCGGAAAGATTATTCAAATCTATCTTGATGACTTAACTGTGTACTCTAAAAACCGATCATTTCATTTTGGTTATCTTAAAAGAGTTCTCATGCGATGGAGGAAATTTGGGATTTCTCTAAATACTTCTAAGCATATTTTCAGCGTCACCAAGGGAAAGCTCCTTGGACACATTGTCTCTGATTCAAGAATAAGCATTGATCCTGAAAGGATTGCTTCTTTCCTAAATCTTCCTTCTCCCACTTCCAAGAAGGAGGTTCAATCTTTTATGGGTGTTATTAACTTTGTTCGTAGGTTTGTTCCTAATTTTACTGCAATGGTCAAGCCAATTCATAATCTTCTTAAGCAAGATCGTTTCTTTTCTCGGACAGATGATGTCGAAAATTCTTTTATAGGGATCAAGAAAAAAATCAGTTCTACACCGGTTTTGGCAAAGCCGGATTTTGAGAAAGAATTTATGATATATACTACTGCCACAAAGGAATCAATTTCTGCTATCCTCATGCAAGGTGATGACCAAGGTAACAAAAAACCAATGGCTTACATGAATCAAATCTTGTATGATGATGAGTTTAAATATTCTTTTATTGAAAAACATGCTTTATCTCTTGTTAAATCTGTTGAAAAATGTTGCCACTTCATCTTGGGTAAGCACACATTGGTAAAAGTCCCTTTACCCGCTGTCAAGTTTTTTCTCTCACAGACTTAGCTTTCAGGGAAACTTGCACATTGGCTTGCCAAGATCCAGGAGTATGATTTAACTATCATGACTTCTAATACCATCAAGGGACGTGACTTATCCCTTAACTTAGCTCAGCATGTTGAAACTAGTGAAGAAATTGATGAACATGATAGTTCTTGATCAACACTATTCTACATTGATAATCAAATCCTTCCTATGTTTGAACATCCTTGGTATAAAAATTTGGATTACTATTTGAAAAAACAAAGATGTTCATATAACTTAGACACTCATCAAAGAAGAAGCCTCCATCTCAAATCTTCTAGATACATCGTTATAGGAGACTTATTGTTTAGAAGATCTACCGATGGTATGTTGCTTCGTTGTGTAAACAATGAGGAAGCACAAAAACTTTTGCAAGAAACTCATGGTTCTTCAAATTATGTTATTCATGTAGGAGGTCATTTTTCTGCTAAAACCACTGCTTTTAAGATTATCATAAAAGGATATTATTGGCCTTCAATCGTTCTTGATTCTTATGTTTTTTCAAGGTCTTGTGACAAGTGCCAAAAAATTGCTGGGAAAGAATGCCTTTCGACCATGCTGTTACAACTTGTCCTCCTAGACTTTCCTTTTTCAAAATGGGGTTTGGACTTTATTGGTCCTATTAATCCTCTGTATTCAGTAGTACAAGTCTTTATATTGACAGCCACCAACTATTTTACAAAAATGGGTTGAAGTTATCCCGCTTAAACATTCGACAAATGAGCATGTGATTTATTTCCTTGAAAATAATATTTTTCTAGATTTGGTCTTCCTTTGGAAATTATTACAGACAATGGTCCCGATTTTATTTCTACTAATATGACCCAATTTTTAGCTAAGTTGGGGGTTAAAATTTTTACCTCATCGGCTTATTACCCCCAAGGAAATGGGCAGGCCAAGTCTACCAATAAGAATCTGGTGAGAATTATCAAAACGCTCATTGAAGATAAGCCTCGTCAATTTCACACTCTCCTCACTTATGCCCTTTGGGCAGATCGAACTACCACCAAGGTGAGCAATGGTTGCACTCTCTTCCAACTTGTTTATGATCAAGAAGCCATTCTTCCTATTGATTTGGAACTTTCCTCCTTAAGGTTAATGCTAGAGGTCAAAGAATTAAATTCTTCTGATGTTTCTCAAAGAATGAATGCACTCTTGGATTTAGAAGAGCAAAGGACGTTTGCCTTGGGTAATATAAAGAGAAGACAACAGACTGTTAAAAAATATTTCAACAAGAGTGTCAAGCCTATCAAATTTAAAGTCAGTGAGAAGGTATTGTTGTCGAATTCAACTCATGCTGATAGAGGAAGACATTCAAAGTTTCAAAAATTATGGTTGGGTCCTTTTAAGATCGCTTTTGTCCTGGGTGCAAATTCTTATATTCTAAAGGACTTACATGAGTGATTGTTTTCCTACAACACTAATTGTTCCCACTTAAAACATTACGTGGAACCAACTTGAATAGTTTAACGTTGTTTGGATTGTTTTGTATTATAGTATATTTCATTTCTGCTTTTACATTAGTAGTTTTCCATTTCTGCTATTTCATTTTCTATCATTTCATTTCTGCTTATTTCAATTTTGTTGTTTCATTTATGTTATGACAGTTCTCGCTTTTGTTATTTTGACTTCAACTTTTGTCAAAAATAAAATGTTGGATCAGTTTTTCCACAACGACACTTCTGCAAAGTATTTTTATTCAATAACAATCAATATTACACAGTTGTCATGATGTTCCCCTTGAAGGCATCATTGAAATTGTTATCTACTTTTACTGTTGTTTTATGAGATAGTTGGTTTTATCCCGCTTCTTCTTTCCTTTTCTTCATCCATTTCGAGATAGAAAAGATCAAGTTCATAAAAAAATTCTCCTTGAAGGAAAGAACAAATTTATTTGAATGATTATGCTTATAGGGATAAACCCCCTTATACTTAACACTTTCCATGAGTTATTCCCAAATTCTCGAGCATTTTTCCATTAAATCCTCTTACTTCCCCCTATTGCATAATCATTATGATTTATATCTTCTTGATCTGATGTTACTTGGTCTGTGAAACCAGACATTCTGAGTTATTAATCTATTGGAAACATATTTCCCTATGGATTCACCAGTTTGTTGACTATTAAAATCGTAACGATGATTTCCACCCGCAAAGTATTAATAAATCCCTTTTAGTTAAACTATATAATTAATATAATACTACTATGTGGGACCCCCTTGTAGACTATAGGTGCAAGGATAGACATATTATACATGTTTTGTTGCTATTTTTTATGTTGCCTAAACAGTCCTGCATTTTTTACGATGCAGTCTTGGTTTCATTTGACATGATAACAAGTGGATGAATCATTTTTGTGGAATGTGTTTTGCGATCCAAAACAATTTTATGGTTATGAGGAGCATGTTATTTACAATTGATATTATTTAACCATGTCACTAATGCTTATGATCAATTACCTAGACACATATATGCAAGAGATATTTTAATGGTAGCATGATCAAAACAAGAAAAAAAATTATGAAAAAATCCTAAAAGGAAAAAAGTTATATGTTTGAGCTATGATAAAGGATTATATGCAAATTTGAATGGAAAAGTTAAAATATATTAGTGTTAGTCCTAACTATTATGTTATTCTTGGTTAGTGAGCTATGCGAATTTCATTAGATTTGAATGGGGCACATATAGCATTTCAATATGTATTATGGCATGGAGTTATGGAAAGGGTTAACGTGTAAATGATATTGGGTGGCACACTATGCAATGGATATCGTTGTAGATTTCACAATGGTTTGGTATTGAATACATGGTTTAATTGATTGTTGAATGTAATTGTTGTTGCACTGTCTCGTACTTCAAATAGAATAGGCCAGGTGATGGAAGTGACATGCATTTATTGCACGTCACTCCATACTCCCCCTGTCGGTCGTCACCCTAGCATTGTTCCTTTGTTGCATTTTTCGATATGTTGTTTGTGAAGCTCTGCATTTTCAGGCTCTTGGAAGGAAGAAGGCTCAGCCAACTCGCCATTTAATCATTTTTCCACAGGTATGATTCCTTTTCTCTCCATCCATGAGGTATTCTCTGTTGTATGAACAAATGATGGCTTAGTGATGCTTGGATTCTGTGTGTTCTTGAAAATTTCGACTGTGTAGATGTGTGTTATAACTCTCTGTGATGACTATAAAATGTTTGGGATTGCAATCAAAATAATTGTGTATTTTAAGTTGCTCATTGAATGGTTGCTCGATCAGTTTAGTATCATGATGGGTCTCTGTGGAATAATAAGTGAATGGTGTTTTATATCATGTTGCATTGATAATGGAGGGTTTTGTTCTGTGTATTTCCGTCGGTTATTTCATTCCCTCACAGTCATGATTGTAAACCTTACCGAGTCGCAGAGGGATTTCCAACATTTGTTGTTTTTTTTCTTCAAACCTCAAGTCATGGTTGTTGGCCCGTTCTTACTGTCTTCTCACTGAAGTATCCCAAGATCCAGTCTTGGGTGACCCCAACATTAATACATGCATGTAGGGTTGTGGATTGATACAAGTTGTAGATCAATGTTATGTCAAAAGGATGTGTGTGTCCTCACTGGTGTTGTTTTCAACTTGTTTGATTCCTAAGTAATGGATAGAGATGTTATATCTATGTGTTTTCTTTTAATATCTGCCACTGTTCAATTAAATTTCGCCTCTCCTCTGCAAGTGTTAAACACACTATCTGCACTAGCTATTTTACCCTACCTATATTTTCTCTCCTCGAGGGTTAACTATTGGGTCCATTTCCCATACTGGGAGTAATAAGAAGACTGTGTGACTCACTGCTACGTCTTTTTCGAAAGGTATTTTTTCCTGTGGTTGATAGAAGTCTCGGAAGACCATCAAATCTCTGTGTTATTGTTAAAATATGAATGCACTCTTGTTGTCTCCCTGCATTTGATTTTGATAGAGTCCAATTTAGATTCCAACTCTCTTTTCTCCCTTCGGGCATCTTCTCGGTTGTCAAATATTGGTTTATCAGTGAAATGGTTATGGAGGTTTTAGGTCGAATCTATGTCTTGCCCTTATATGATAAAATTGGTTGAACAATTACAAATGGAAACAGACACTTGCATACAGTTGAGAGATGTATTCTTTTCATTATGGTTTCACTCACTGTTGTTTTACCAGCGTGGTCATGATTTCATATGGATACACCTGTGTGGTTTTTGCTAGGCTCGATCAGGGTTATGCATGTGTGTAATTGGTTATATTCGCTTCATATATATTATTGGATCATCGTACAGATTACCAATGGTTTTAAAAGGAAGTTATACCCACAAGGATAACGCTCGGGGTTATTGTTTTGGTTGACTGTTGTTTCATTTCAAGGTTTTGTGGTTGATATGATGAAGGTTGTGTATAATCAAGCATGCTTTGAAGTCTGTGCATGTTTTAAAAAGAGACATGTGTATATTTTAATTGGGCCCGATTGTTAAACAATGAATGTTGATTGTTATCGTGATGCATTATGGACTATCAAGGATAGACGTCAAGCATATTGTTGTGAACTTTTTTTATTATTTTTAAAAAATGAAAGAAAAGAAAGAAAGGATCAACGCTCTGTTAAATAGGACTATTGAATGGAAAGGTTGTTTTGTTTATAAGTTATGATTGCACAGACCATTATGAATTGAGAAATTCTGGGAAATTTAATTATCGGAACAACAGACAGTTTGGTATAAAATTGAGAAACAATGAATGTTGGTGCTTTTTGGATTGATTCTAATACATAATTTTTATTATTGATTATTTAATGTTTTTTATGAACAATATCCATTATCATCCCCTATCATTTTCTCACTTTTTCGCTCATTACAAATCCCCTCACAATCCCAGATTCACTTTGCACGCCCTGTTCTTAAAATTAAATTAAAATTAAATGGAAACTTTGTATTACAACAGTTAAAGGATGACACATAGATGGGTCACAGTTGATATATTTTTTTATTGAAACACAATTGATTGTTTAATGATTTGTTGAGCAGTAATCATGTTCTTACTCCCTTTCATCTTATCACTTTTCTGCTCAATACAACCCCCTCGGATATCCCAGAACCATTATTCACCCCCTGTTCATTGACAAGTATTAAATGAATTTGATGGATTCGATTGCATGGCTCTGATGTGATTGTTGAGCCAAATTTTGTTTCATATTAAAGAGATTTCATGTATGGTTTGTTTAAGAAGCTAGTTGCTAATTAACATTGCATACAGGATGAGCTTCTTTAGCAGAGGAAGTCATGGCCAAAATAATAGGGGTAGAGGGAATTGGAACAAAGGCCCTAGATGGCCTAGATTTTTTATACATTTTAATGTAGATCCACAAGAGTTAAACCATCTCTTCCAAGCTATATTTTTCAATTGGATTGGACAAGGGGTAGTCCAAACTAGGCCAAAAATGCCTCCCTTCCAACCCAACATGTCCCTGGTATCCCTGTCCCCCCTCATGTCTCATTACAACCTGAAGTCCCTGAAAATGACGAATGGCAAGAGATTGTTCACCCAACAGTCTCCCAACATCGTGGCTAGCCCAATTTGTCTCTACCTGCTCCTCCTCCACCGGTTAACCCAAATTTCCAAATTTCCCCTGCACACTCACCTGTACAGTCTTCCCACCCAAGCAAGAGACTCAAAACTAAATCCCACCACACACATGATAAAGGTGTTGGATCATGTTATCATTGATGCCAATGGTTTGATTGATTGATGTCAATCGATTGATTGATTGATGATTGATGAACAATGTATATGTATTGTCCTTGATGAGAATGATAGATGTCAAAGTGGAAACCAATTGATGAATATGGATCATTGATATGATGCATAGATGAAGATGGATCAATGAGTTGTCATTGATACATGATAAAGATGGATTCTTTGATATATTATGCATATTTTTATGACTCATTATTGTCTTGTCATGATTAATAAGAAGTACAAATGGATGAACTCCAAAGTGGTCCCCTTATGGTGAAATCCCTCATGGGAAGACACTTCATGGTTGAGTTTTGGTTGAGAGAACCTATTCTTGTACGTGGAATAATGAGATGAATATCAATGAAGTTATTGGTGAAACTATCCTAGATGGATAGTGTTTTTCATGCCATTTCCAGTGGTATGTGGAACGTCACATAACTCCTCATGGTTTGAGAGTTATGGCCTTACGAAGATGAAGGACCCTCACATGAAGGCTTGAAGCCCCCAAGGTCAAAGAAGTCAAAGTGACCTAAAAGAAGAAATAATTATTTAAATAATAAAGTAAAGTGACAAAGTCAAAGTGCATTATTTAAATAATAAAGAGAAGTGACAAAATCAAGAAGGAATATTTAAATGGTAAAGTATTAGAGAACTTTCTATGGAAACTGGTTAACCCTAAAATAAGGAAAATAGGTTAAGTGACCTAGAAATGGGTTAAGTAACATAGAAATGGGTTAAGTGACCTAGAGGATGAAAGTATAAATAAGATAACTATGGACTCTTGCAAACATCCTTTGTGTGAATCAATGGAGAGCTTCTTGTGAGAATATCTCTTGGAGTATTGATGGAGAGCTTCTTGTGAGAGAATTTTGGTGTGGATCTCTTGAGCATGATTGAAGATATATTATGAGAAAGAGAGCATGAGGAAGATCTCATGGACGCATCAAAGTTTCGACAATGTCGGAGATGTTGATGGAAAAAAATTCGGAGCTTCAGAAACCCTAGTTTCTGAGGTGTACGCGGGTTGTAATGGGCCAGGGAGCGTACATACGCCAGCTATATGAAGATAGGGCACATACGGTGGATGGAATGATGAAGACTTGTTTTTGAGCTAGTGCCAAGGTCCTGGATGATGAGGCAAGTTCCAGATCTTGATTCTATGGGCTCAGATCTACCACTGAGACACTGGTTTCATTACATTATTGTCTTGATGGATACTACTGTTTGATGTGTTGTGAATGCTTAGGGCATTATTGGTATGGATTCTATGATGTGGTTCAGTTTGGTTGATTTGGTTGATGGAGTGAGAAGTACTCTTGTGATCCAGTGGTGACATGATTGCTATGGTATACTAGTTGTTTATACATGATTGAGATAGCATTCATATTGATTGATTGTGGAGCATGAGTAGACTATTGGAAATCTTGGATGTGTTGTGATTGGCTGGTTGTCAGATTGGATAGTCGGAGACAGAAGAGAATGATATATTGGTTACAGAGGATCTGAGTTGATCTTGAAGGATAAACCCTAATATTTCAGAAGATATATGCAAGTTGTTGTATACACTGGTCGCGTGCATACGTAGGCTGTAGTGAGCCAGGGTGTGTACACACGCAGGCTGCACTACTGACAGGTCGTGTACCTGTTGATAGATTGATATTTGTTGAGGATTGTTGCCTCATCTCAGTTGATGCTGAGAATGTAAGTTGAGTCTTGCATATAGATTTGGTGCTCTTGTAGAGTTGTACTCTATTCAGTTGTTGTTGGAAAACCCCCGGATTGTTGTCCATAATAAAAAGAAAAATTGTACATACATCTTGTGTTCTTTGTGTTCCTTGTGGTGATTACTTGTTGGTGATATATTGTTGATATATGTTCACATCTAACTATTTATAAATGATAGCAATGGGTAATGAGTAAATTATTGAATGTTAACTAAGAAGTTTTGTGTAAGAGGGAAGGTTTGGTAAAAAGAGCCCCACACTCATTCACCCCCCCCTCTAAGTGTGGTAGGTGTGCCCAACAAAAGGAAAAATTTATGTTGCCCCCTCCTCTCCCTCAATTGATTCAGCCAAATCCATTTCATCTCGCATGCACTTGAGAGATGACTGCTCTCATGTTATCAGTGAGATCAAGCCTAAAGGTTCCACACAACCTAAGGCTAATTCAAAAAATTCAAAGGGAGACAACAACAACAAAGGGAAAATTGCCTCCCAAAGTGGAAAATATGGTTTTTGAGTATATTGTATTATTGATTGTTGAGAATAGTTGACTTCTGAATTTTTTGGACAACATATTATTTTTGGATATTTTGGATATTGTTTAAAATATCATTGATATTTAATTTTCAAATTATGAGAATGATGATGGGAACCACAAGGAGGGATTCGTTTGATTGATTGACTAGTTATGTTTACTTTTGTTAAGAAACTAAAGTTATCTAGGTGGATATCGGTGGCCACCCATATTTTCTAACGAGATCAAAACAATTTTCTGGCAATTTTGGTAATTTACTATTTTTAGCAGTTTTTAACTTCCGGGGCCATTTTGAGGGCCTAAATGATGGTTTTTCGGGATCAATATTCTCAATGATAGCCAAAGGAATCATTTAGCCCCCAAAATTAATATCCTCAATGATACCTTTCCAACGGGATATCATGCGCCTAAAACGGAGATCGTATGCAAAAGTTACGACCCCGAGAAGTTGATGTACTAACTTACCCAAACGGGGCCCACATGACTTTTGGCTCTTCATCTCCTAGGGTTAGGTTTTTGGATGTCTAGGGTTTTTGACATTCTTGTTTATTGTAAAAATGCCTTCAGAGCCTCATTGTAATCATCTTCTTGCAAATGCGAGTAGCCGTCACATCTCTTCTCAAAGAAAAGCTACCACCATTCTAGCGAGTCTTTCACTCCGTATTTTTACAGTCTCTGTACATTTATTTCATTAATAGAAATTGTGTATTACTGGATATATGTGTTTATGGTTGCATCTTTGATACATTTTTGTTATATTATTATATATCTGTGATATCTTTGTGCATTTCTTTATTATATCTCTGCTCTCAATTCATGCCGAAAATAATCCGAATCATAAAGGGAGTCACAAGGGGTCCCACCTACTAGTTATTATTTATTAAAGACCCTTATTATTATTATATTAATTCTTCCCCTAAACTAAAATTTAGTTGAGTTTTAGTTAACTTAACAAAAAGAGGTAGTTGAACTAATTCAACTAATTTTGATTGCTTAAAGTCAAAAAGAGAAGGAAGAACAAGGGGAGAATAGAAGGATAAATCATACTAAGGTTTGCTCTTGATATTTATTGAGATAGTTCAGTTTTCATTCATTCTTTAATTCATTAAAAGCCTAATTCTCTTTTATGATAGAAGGGTCCTATTGTAGATAGCAAGATTCAAGGCTTAATTACATAATTCAGACACTTGTTTTCAGAGGTGTTGATCTATCTTTGATAGTCTGTGTAGACTTGTATGTTTATGAATTAAATTTCATGACTGATAAAGGATATTGTGCAAATTCGAGTGGGAAACAATCCGTGGCAAGGTGATCCAACTTCTAAAGTTCAATTTCTTTTCTTTCTGTCAGAAGTCCTTTTGTATGGTTTTCATCGGGGACATCTAAGTCTGACTTTGGTCCAAACTCCCTCAGGGATTTTTGTAAAGAGAACTATTCTTTTGATTTCTTGGAATGGAATAAGCGATTCCTATTCTGTCACATCTATGTTAATATGTGACTTGGTATTTTTTCTTTTGTCTCCACATTTACTTTTGCATACGTTATATTCATAAAATTATATAAAAATGTTGAATTTTACAACAATCTTTTATTTATAAAAAAATATGCCTAAGCCCTTGTAACTAATACTTGTGGATTAGGAAACAAATTTTGAGGCTATAAACATAGGGTGATATTCTCATCTATCTTGCCTTAGCCAAGCAAGATCTGAAAATGCGTGTGTAAGACTATTTCGTATCTTTTCCTCAACACAAATCTCCACAAAAATTATTCCAACAAGCTGCCACTAAACTCTGTCAATGGTTTTCCACAAAATCTATCCAAAAGATGTCTAAAACCGTCCACTAAATGTTGTCCAAAAATTAGCAAAAATCAGCAACCAAGCTCTGATACCATGAAGATTTTCTAGGTCCTAACAAGCTTCCAACTAGGTTTGTCTTTGACCTCAAGTTGGCTCTAAGTTTCAACTGTCAAACAAGGGTTTGCTTCTATTTTATAACAACAAATTGTTCAGGAACTTCTTTGTTGTTTTGTTACGGTTACATAGGCCATTTAGGTGCTCTAGCATGCAATTTTTGTCACCAAGATGTTAGCACATGCATACCATAAATTATGTAACACACCTAGAGATATTTACTGCTGAAATAATGTTGTTCTAAACACTAGCATACATGAAAATGAACACAAGTGTGTTTGGTCAACATGACCCTAGATAAAACCCCCCTTGGAGAAAACTAGTTTAGAATATGAGTGTATAAATGTGGATAATAGAAGGTGGAATGAAACAAGTACAATAAACAAATGAACCTGATACAATAGCATCTCGACTCAAGCTGCAACACAAGTCCAAGAGGTAGAGATGCTCCCTAGCATGGTGCGAACTCCTCAAAAGTTTCCCAATTCACTGAAATGAAGCGCCCTAGCTGCTGGAAGCATTGATGGATAAACCCTTCCACTCAACTCTAAATATGTGTTGTAGCTCTCCACTGAAACTAACCTCAAAGAAAGATGATCACTGCATGTCCTCCCTACTATTTGTGCACCCTCATCCTAGTAAGAACAATCTCCCCAAATAAATGAGGGTCTAAGCCTCTTGGCTATTTCCATGAATGGGGGTGCCCAATCTTTCATCACCTAATGCCACCATCCTCTCCTCAATTATCCCTCTCAAACTCTTCAAGTGAACATAAGAGTGAATGAGCCTCCCTTTTCCCTATGTGCCCCTCTTAAGGAAACATGAGAAAACCTAAAGTATGTGTAGATGAGATCATCTCATATCCTCCCTAATCAATGGTTGATATCTCTCCAAAAGAATATCAACTCAAAACCCACTTTAATTAAGTTTCCATAGTTTCACTTTATGTCCCACAATTCACCCACAAAGTGAATTAATATTCATTTTAGGCTAAAATGACCAAATTTCACTTTTGACTTAAATGTCCTAAGTCAAAGTGAAATTAGACATAAAGTACATGGTACATGGTACATGGTACAAAGTATTTCCCACTTGTGTTTAGAGGCTCACAAACACAAAGGGGGCACTTTCTAAGGTACCCAAATCTCAACAATAGGTCCTCTTGACGAGCCATCGTTCCATTCCCGACCATACTGGTCACTTTCCACAATTCATCCCCTCATCTCCTTATCTTTTGGGATTTTCGAGTGTACTGACCCAAGAAGGGGTTGTCCCTCATTTCATGGGAAGAAGGGGTTGAAGGCCCATAGGCTTGTAGCTAGCAAACAATAAAATCCAAACCATTAACCTTCTAGATTCTCTCCCATGGATCTCGAGCACAATGAAACATCTCTCATAAAAAATTGATGGGACTTGTGAAAGAATAACTAATAACAAATGCCAACCAGGGAGGGGCATGTGTGGGAACTGTTTTTATTGCTTAGGTAGAATCCCCACACATATTTCTAAACAAAATGGCATATCTTGGAAAGTATACTACCTCACGGCATATCTTCTACCATAAATGAGACTCCTTTCAATCCCTTATTACCTTCCATCATTGACCTATAGGGGGAATCTTCATCTCATTCCCCCCAGGGTCACCAGGATTCCCCCATTGAGGTGATCACTTCATCTCTAAAGTGACGGGAATACCTATCTAAGGTGAAAGTGGGTAGGTTTTCCCTTAGTTGTCACTATTTTGTTGTTTGGGTTGGGATTTTACCAACCTACAACTTGTGGTATAACATTTTGGCGCCATTTTCGGGGATAATTTTGAATCCTCTTATGAACCCTAATGACACTTTGGAAATCTATCCCAAATCCTTTCCCTAGTTTTCCTGGTGACTCCACCTGAGGGAATTTTCTTCTCCCCTTTCCATCCTTTGATGAACCTTGACCTCATTTGGCGACTCTATTGAGGTATTACCCTAAGTAATGGAACCATGGCCTCACGGGACTTACCATGGGAATTCCATAAGGTGTACCCTTCCATTGATGTTCAGAATATCCTCAGATATCCAAATCATTTCCCAACAGAGTGGAGGGAAAGTTTCCCTAAATTTAATGGCGATCTATCTCTAGCAGTTACCCATGTCGTCAATTATATGAAGTATGCTTCAATCTTAAATGTGCTACATGAATATGTGTTGATGAATTTTTTTTTATCTTCACTGGAATCAAGTCAAAGGAATTGGCTTACACACTCATGTAATCCTAAGAGTATCTCATATTCTACCAAAATCATTGAATAATTTCTCAGGAATTATCGGCCAACTACTCAGAATTTGCAAGATATTTTCCAAGAGCTCAAACATGTTGTTTGTAGAGAAGGTTTTCCAGTGGATTATGAGACAATGGAAGAATAAATGATTGAAGAAAGTTACCAAGAATATAATGATGAAGTTTATCATGTTGTAGATCTAGATGAAGTGCTTATATCTTCCCTTCACTTGATGAAGACATCCAGTCCTCTGCTTCTCCTGCACATCAAGAAGAGAACATGATGAGTTGTGACCTTTTTGACGATCTTGATGATACTTTATTCCATAAATTTGGAAGTAAAGAAGTATTAGGAGATCCCTTGGATGAAACATATCCTTTTGAAAGAAGGAAAACAAAGCACTCTTCACTAAGGATCAAGTCCCTTGCGATGAAGAGGCGATGGAGGGGCATGTCCATAAAGAGAAAGAAGAATTATGGTGAATCACAATAGGTTGAGACATCATTGTCTTTTCTCCCACTCGATGAAGGTGGGGTTCACCAGTCATTTTTTCCTCCTGTGCATGAAGTTGAAGAAGCAATTACTCTCAATGATGAAGAAATTGAAGATCCAGTTGAAGCCTCCCTAGCCTTTGTCCTTCCTACACAGGAAGACAAAGAGATGGTTATTTTCAGTCATATTGATGGTTTTATGAAAGAACCTTTGGATTTGGTTGATGATCATATAGACATGTTCATACAAACTAGGAGACGTAGATGGGATTTTGGTCGCCTAATTTTTTATAGAGACCCCATTTATGGCATTGAGGGTAGATCTCACGAAAAGGGGGTTGAGGTATCGTCTTCATAGGACTGGTCTTGATGTGTGTATGATTCATATGTTTAGCATCTTGATGATGATATGATTACATATTTGTTCCATCCATTAGAGGATGACCCGATGCAACATTTTTAGGATGATTTTCGGCCATCCCTTAGGAGTTGTGATGCATATCCTTTTGGAGATGCAGACTTGTTATATGAGGACTTTCATCCACCTTCATTCTAAATTTTAGATGAACACTAGGACGTGGCCATCCTATGGAAATCAAAGGCTCACTCTACAAAGAGAATGTATTTTCATATCGGGGATTTCTACAAGGATTCACAGATGAAGAGGCCACATTTTTCTTTCTCTATACCTGAGTCTATCCCTTACCTAATCCCTTCTTCTTAGGGAAATCATGGGGTCTTCTTGGGACCTCTCATTTCTTCTTGGTCTTCAAAAATCAGTTATCATATTAATGGAGATGGAGATGATCCATCGTCTACATATGGTATCCCTATTTAAAGATGGATTGATCATGCTTATGGTTACACTTTCAGGCTGATGGTTTCTCTTTCTAGCAATACTTCCTCCCTCCCACCCATCTCTATTCATTTCATTTGACAATTGATCATTACGTGGTTGAATTATCTTTGTTGTTTTACATAATTAAACACAGGGGGAGATACTTTGATAAGATGATAAACTGGTTGTGTTGGTTGTTTGACTTCACCTGACATCATCTATCACTTGATCTTAAGGCCCCCCAAGCCCCAGGTAAGTAGGTAGGTCATTTGATTTCCTTCATTTTTATATTGATTTCTCATGGTAGTTTAGATGCATTTAATATCTCATTTTTCTCTACTTGGATATTGATTTCATGTTTAGTTTATAAATTTTTTTAAAAATGCTAAAATTTTCTTTTCTAGATTAGTTTCATTTTTGGTTTTGATACATATGGACGAAGGGTAATAGAACCACCCTAGATTTTACAGTGTTTTGTTTAAGTGTAGGCATAGGTCCACTAGGATATGTTGTGGTTCTCATGCACTCTACGGTGAGAAAATGTCCCTAAGTAGGATCCAGATGTTATCCTCAACATTTATGGATAACTAAGGAGATGATGTCTCGAGGTCCTCAGGTTGCAAACATGTAGTACCAAGAGACAACTTGACCAGCAGTGTCCAATTGCACAGACATAGACTCACCTCACCACCACAGCTCCAGGTTCATCACGACGGTATCCACCACATCAGCTGGTCTCCGCAAGACATTGGATCTTTCTCCATGAGGTACAAGTCAGTTATTATGGTGAGTTCCATTTCAATATTTGAGGCATTTAAGTTTGTTGCATCTATTACTGCTTTTGATTATGTGACGTTTTCTTGGACGTTATGCTCTTTTCCCTGTTTCACTTTGGTGGTTGACATTTTTCCCTAGTAATTTGGTCACCCTTAGGGATAAGGCTGCTAATGGGAGGTCTTCTTGATGAGTCATTGTTCCATTCCCGACCATAATTGTCACTTTCCACAATTCATCCCCTCATCTCCTTATCTTTTTGGATTTTCAAGTGTACTGACCTGTTGACCAAAATTTGGTCACCTATATGTTCCCACTCCTGAAATAATAATAATAATAATAATGATATTGGAAGATAAGTATTTTTGAACTATTATATGTTCATTTCATAACCCTCGGTATCTTCTTCGCCATGCATTTCGTGGAATCAAAATCTAAGTCTCCATGACCAAGATATGCATATGTTTGTCCAGAAGTCCAATGGAGGTATTACAAGAAGAAATATGAAAAATGTTCTAAGTGACATGTTCTCTCCTCTCCTTTCCCTTCACCTCTATTCATTCTCTCATTTTATAATTAATCATTTTTCCCATTGTCTCATTACTTTCGTATTCCACTTACGATTTTCCACACTTAGCCATTTTTCCTTATTCCTTTCCACGTTCACATTCATTTCTCTTTTTCTTCATTTTCCCATTTCTTTTTTTCCTTTCCATTTTCATTTCCCATTTTTCCATTTATTTCCTTTTCCCTTCTTTTTTTCTTCCAAATTTCACATAATTCCTTTATTTCCCATATATTTCTTTTAATTTCTTATTTTCCACATTTCTTTCCATATTTCACATGACCCATATATACTTTCTAGACTTAGTCTTATTTACTATGGATTACTGCGGATTCACGGGTTGGTGATATTTCCTAAGAGTATGTTTTATCTCTGCTACCCTCACAATGCACCTTGACTTCCGCCACCTTCATAATGCACCCAACTCGTTTTACTACTCTTTACTATGTAACTCCTCCAACACTTAGCCAAATATACGAGTTACCACAGGTTCACGGGTCGGTCAGGGTTGGTGATGTTTATTTCATGTTATATGAGTCCACTCGTCTGATTCTCAAGACTTAGAATATTTTTCAACTATTTACCTCTCCTCTCCACTTCACCTACACTTAGAATTTTTTACACTCATACCTTACTATGTATTACTGCGGGTCCACGATGATTTCCTCACCTACCTTTGCATTCACGTAAACCTGTGAACCCACCATATTATTTTAATAATAATTTTCCTATGCTAAGTTCTATGAGGAACATATCCAAGTGACAGGTGGCACTTTATTAACCAATGAGATATATCCACATGGTAGTTAGATGGATGGTGCCACATGGAAAGTAATTGATGGAGACACATGGCATCATACAAAAAGTGACACGTGGCATGATTTTATTGGATGACATATGGAAAATTATTATTGGTATATTGTTGGCCTACGGAGTGATAAAATGTGTCAACATTTGGTTGGGTGACTCATCATTGCTGACTGGGCATATTGGTGGTTGAATGGGCATGCAAAATTATTATTATATTCAACAATTTTCCAAGGGTCGAATCCTCCAGGCTCCATAGTCTCTTCTCTTCTTTATTTCTTGTCAAGTGTATGTTACACTTAACATTATATACCACTAAGAATATTTTGTTCTCATACATGTGGGATAATAATAATGAAGAAAATTCAAATTTCAACTAATGAGGTCGAAATTAAATCAAGGGTCCACATTTACCAATCAAACTTGATCGATGGTGGCTGAGTCACAATCTTGCAAAGGCTATATCTTGAGTTCCCAACCTCTGTTTGCAACAAAATTTATACCATTGCAAAGATATTTCAACGTAGAAGATGGTGGCATGTGTTTCAAGTGCTGAAAGTTGATACATGTTTCTCAAAAATTAAAATATCAGTCAACTACATTTTTTAATGGGCCTATGTGACAACTCAACTTCACAAGCTCATATCTTGAGATCCGAGCGACGGATTTGTGAAAATTTTATATCGTTGGAAATATGAGACGATGAAGAGAACATTAGAAGTGGATTGAATGGTTAAAACATTGGTTTTCACTTTCAGAAAATTAAATTGCAGTCGTCCTATTTTAATGGGAAATTAATTAAATTGTGAAAAATAAAAGTTTATTTAAAAACTTTTATTAAAAAGGGAAAGAAATAGTTGAGATAGTTCATGTAACCGTTAAAGAAGACAATAAAAGGACATAATAAAGCAAGTGAACATGGGGTGGGAGTGACCATCATAGTATGTTTACGCTGATCACATCCTTCTTTTCTTTATCAAGTCCTTCATCCAGTTATTCCACCTCTTTCACTAGAAAGGTTTAACTGAAGACTCATAACTCCTTTTTTCTTCTTACTAGGTCTTCCTGGTTCTTCTACCACCCAGTGTCTTCCTTATAAAATCTTATTTCTTGTATTTATTTGCTTTATGGTCCGCGGGAGCCCCAATCCCAGTCTTTAAGACAAACACATTTTAAATTTTGAATAATATGTAGCAGACTATATATTTTTTAGAAATTTTAGGAGAGCTACTTTGGGAACAATCTCGATTGTACTTTGTAACCCTGATTTCATAATATAAAGTATTTGAGGTTGATCAATCATTATCTTTATTTGAGATGCCCATGTTTCCACTCTGTTAAAATTCTCTTATGCATGCAGACCATCTTATTTTTATTTTTATGTGATCATAAATCTTTAGTTAAACTATGATGGATGTGAGGAATTTTTTCTTATTTTTCTTTAATGTATAAAATGTTTGATTCCTGGTCCTTTCTCAGGAACCTTGTTTAAACAAAAACAAAAACAAAATATTTCTTGTTATTTTATATTTCTTTGATTTCCACGACTGACTTCTACAAAGTCCCATATTCTGAAGACCCAAAGTCCCACAAAAGTATGAAATAAAAGAGGATCACCACCTCTATAAAAACGCAGGGGGTTCTACATCCTCGTGAGGTTTCCGTTTCGGTCCTAACGGATTCAAGCATCAACATTTTTGGCGACCATACTGGGGAACGATTTATTTTCAAGATATTTGAGGAACTAGAAATATCCATGGCTCAAAGTTTCGAGAAGAAGATTCAAGAAAATTGATACTTACTTTAAGCATGGCTCACATTTTTTGTGATTTCAAAAAGAAACGAAAAGCACCAAAGATTCGGGAGAATGAACTCCCTGGCAACTCCTTTGGAAAAATTCAAAATGAAGGGTTTCATTCATGTCATAATGATTCTTTATATTCTTCATCAGGCCCATCAATGGCTTTACAAGATTCGACGAAAGGGAGAAATACTCAAATAAGGAGCCAATTTTATAATACCCCTTTAAATCTATTAGAAGTAGACTTTCAAATGTTCAATATTCATATTGAAATTTTTTCTACATTCTTTGGGGATACTTCAGAAGATGCATAACAACACTTGATTAATTTTAAAGGTACATGTTATGATTTCAACCTCACTGAAGACAATGTTACATGTAGATTATTCCTACAAACTCTACGAGAGGATTCTTTTGAATGGTATAGTTCACTAATGCCTAACTCCATTACTAGATGGGATGTGTTAAAGATTCATTTGCAGAAAATTTCATCCCAAAGGTGCATTCATATGTTTTTGTTGATGTTTTAAATGTTGTTTCCCACCCATCCTCTCCCATATGGAAGCAAGATAACGAAATTCCCAATTTTGAAGAAGAATCTAATCAAAGAGTGGATGAAATTTTTAAGTCAAGGCATGCTGCTGAAGACGAAGATGAAACTTCCAAATTACAAGAAGAAAATTTCAGCCTCCTATATACTCCATATGAAGATATTGAAATTAAGGAGCCTCCACCAAATACACAAGAAGATTTCAGCCTTGTAATAGATGATGAAACATCACAAGAGAACCTGCAGCAAGAAGAATTGATGGAAGAAATGAATCTTGAGAAGAATGATGAGCAAGATTACCTTTACAAGAAATAAGAGTCTTTTCAAGAGATTTTTTATGAATCAAGTGTTGATACTGAGAGGGGGGTGAATCAGTATCAAGTACAATTTAAAACCTTTTTCAACTTATACTTAAACCATTCAACTATATCCAATGAGCAATGAACAATAGTATAAGAGTTACACCAATACACCATAATACACCATGCNAGATAATAAAACTTTACATTAAATCATCACCATCAACCAATCATCACATAGAACTTGATAATGCTTCCCGAGACTTCTTCAATTTTTGCAATTCTTCAATTCCTGGAGTACTCTAATCCTGTATATAATATTACTCAATGTATTCTCTGAAACGCCTCCAATTTTTACTCCTTGAATCCTCCCAAAAAAGATGATATAGAAAGAATGGTAGACTTTATTCAATTATGGTCTATTCAGGAGAGTGAACTTGTATAGAATGCCCCACGCTCAAATTAACATATGATTTTGAAACTCACACACAAGAAACTACCATCTATACTCTTTCCAATGAAATTTGTCCCACATCATTTGGATTCTCTATGAAGAAGTTAGGACTGTTTTACCCGGAACACTTGTTTATTGACTAGCTTCAGGACTGGTCACAAACCCTATCTTCCATGGAGTATATCTCCATAATTATAGCGAATCAAGAGCTGAAATTTTTACCAAAGGTACCTTGATATGCCTTATCAATACCATAGCAATTTTACCATCTGAATCGTTCTAGAAAAAAAGTTATAGCAAAAATGGTAAGATGACCTGAAAATAATATACCTTAGAACACATCACCAAAAGACTTCATCCTCCCTTGAAATCCGGCCTTCTTTACTTCTTATTTCCTCTTAAATTCGACTTGTATCAGATCAATGTATAATGATGTTTATTTATACCATTTATGTCACTTCCTTTTAACATTAGGACCGACCTGACACTTTCTTATTTTGTAATTCTTTTCTTTAAATATCTTCAGGGCCTACATGTACTTCCTTCTTCAATTCACTTTGTCATCTTCAAAAATTCATTTCTGCTCAACCATGAGGATCCACGTGACGTGCCACATACCACCGAAAACAAAATGATGTATATTATCCATTCATGGGTGTTGTATATGCATGTGCATTGTCCTTCATGTCCAAATACCTTTATCAATCTTGCAGTCCAAAACCCATGACTAGGGTTGACATCAATGACAACAACCAATATTCCAACATCAGGAACCTTGGAAGTGGTTGTAAATAAAGAAAATGATATTAGCATCTCATATACTCCAAATGAGGAAGAAATTAAAGAGTCTCCACCAAATATGCAAGAAGAATTTAGCCAAAACAAAGAAGAATTGGCGGAAGAAAACAACTTTGAGAATAAAGAATACAACTATTGCATAGAAGAAGAACATTGCCAAGACATTACCAATGAGACAATAATCTTAAATGTCGAAAAAGAGGAAAAATTTGATGTTTTCAAGAAAGAAATTCCTCATTTGACTAAAGATATCAACACTCTGGGGCGGCCAAGAGTAAATTATATTGAATGTTGGTTTGAAAGTATTGTCAGCCTGCCAATGCAAACAAGTCTTCTACACACATTGTTCGATCCCATTGTGGTACATTTTGGGCATGCTCCTGATTTATTGGTCGCAACCCCAATATTTTTCTTACTGTTGGAGCCCATTTCACAAGTTAATGGGATGCTCGAATGACTCCATTGGAAATATTCCTATACCTAAGGTTTCCCTTTATTTCAAGTAAGTTAGGGTAGGCAGATCATGTATGTATATATTTTGTTTCTTCAGATCAGTTTTTCATAATAAGGCAGTTAAACTTGAAGGTAACTCCATGAAACAAGAAGAATTACAAGAATTCATTTTGAATATGACTCCATATCCCAATGGAGAAGGTAGTTGGTCTTGAGATTTTGGTGTTCTCAGCAACCCACATGGGGTCATTGTCCCGCAGTTGGAGCCAGTTGTTGACCAAAATTTGGTCACCTATATGTTCCCGCTACTGGAATAATAATAAAAAAATGATATTGAAAGATGCGGATTTTTTAACTATTATATGTTCATTGCATAGCCCTTGGTATCGGCTTCTCCATGCATTTTGCAAAATCAAAATGGAAATGTCCATGACCAAGATATGCATACTTGTATCCAGAAGTCCAATGGAGGTATTACAAGAAGAAATATGAAAAATGTTCTAAGTGGCATGCTCTCTCCTCTCCTTTCCCTTCACCTCTATTCATTCTCTCATTTTATACTTAGTCATTTTCCCCATTGTCTCATTACTTTCATATTCCCCTTACCATTTTCCACACTTAGCCCTTTTTCCTTATTCCTTTCCACGTTCACATTCATTTCCCTTTTTATTTATTTTCTCATTTCTTTTTTTCCTTTCCATTTAATTTACCATTTTTCCATTTATTTCCTTTTCCCTTTTTTTTCCCAAATTTCATGTAATTCCTTTATTTCCCATATATTTCTTTTCATTTTTTCTTTTCCATATTTCATGTGACCCATATATACTTTCGAGACTTAGTCTTATTTACTATGGCTTACCGTAGGTTCGCAGGTTGGTGATATTTCCTAAGAGTATGTTTTATCTCTGCTACCCTCATAATGCACCTTGAATTCCGCCACCTTCATAATGAACACAACTCTTTTTACTACTCTTTACTATGTAACTCCTCCAACACTTAGCCAAATATGCAAGTTATTGTGGGTTCACGTGTTCATGGGTTGGTGAGGGTTGGTGATGTTTATTTCATGTTATATGAGTCCGCCCGACCGATTCTCAAGACTTATAATATTTTACAACTATTTACCTCTCCTCTCCACTTCACCTAAACTCAAAAATTTTCACTCATTCCTTACTATGTATTACCGTGGGTCTGCAGTGATTTCCTCACCTACCTCTGCATTCACGTAAACCCGTGAACCCACCATATTATTTTAATAATATTTTTCCAACCATAATTTCTATGAGGAACATCTCCAAGTGACACATGGAACTTTATTAACCAATGAGATATATCCACATGGCAGTTAGATGGATGGTGCCACATGGAAACTAATTGATGGAGACACGTGGCAGCATGCAAAAAGTGACACATGGCATGATTTTATTGGATGACATATGGAAGATTCTTATTGGTAGATTGTTGGCCTACCGAGTGATGACATGTGTCAACATTTGGTTGGGTGACTCATCATTGTTGACTGGGCATATTTTTGGTTGACTGGGCATGCAAAATTATTATTATATTCAACAATTTTCCAAGGGTTGAATCCTCCAAGATCCATAGTCTCTTCTCTTCTTTATTTCTTGTCAAGTGTATGTTACACTTAAAATTATATACCACTAAGACTCTTTTATTCTCATACATGTGGGATAATAATAATGAAGAAAAGTCAAATTTCAACAAAGGAGGTTGAAACTAAATCAAGGGTCCACATTTACCAATCAAACTTGATCGACGGTGGTGTTGACGATTAAAATCGCAACGATGAATTCCACCCGCAAAGTATTGCTAAAGCCCTATTATTTATCTATGTTAATAATATAATACTAGTAGATGGGACCCCCTTGTAGACTTGAGGCTCAAAGATAGACATATCACACATTTTTTTGCTTATGTTTTGATGATGTGTACACAATCCTACATGGTTGACAATGCAGTCTTGGTTTCATTCTTGACATAGCAACAGGTGGATGATACATTTTATGGGATGTTTATGCAATCCAAGGTATTATTATTTTGTTAGGATGTGCATGTATTGACAATTGATATGATTTAACCATGTCACAAATCATCATGATCAACTACCTAGCCACATATATACAAGAGATATGTTAGTGATAACATAACCAAAACAAAGGAAGAAAACTTATGAAAAAAAACTTAAAGGAAAAGAAGTTATGTTTGAGCTATGTTAAGGCTTATATGCAAATGGAAAAATTAAGCGATGTTAGTGTTAGTCCTAACTATTATATGGTTGGTTAGTGGCTATGCGATTTTCATTTGATTTATTTTGAGCACATATAACATTGCAATATGTGATGGAAAATGTTAAATGTTAGTGGGTGGCACATTACTCAAGGGATATTGTCGCAGATTTCAATTGTTTGGGCATTGAATACATGGTTAATGAATTGGTGAATGTTTGGTTGTCTTGTACTTCGAATTGAATAGTATAGGAGATGGAAGTGATGTGCAGTAAATGCATGTCACTCCATAGTCCCCCCATCGAATGTCACCCTATTATTGTTCCTTGTTTTATTTTCGGTCTGTTGGTGGTTAAGCTCTGCATTTCAGGCTCTTAGGAAGAAGAAATCTCGGCCAGCTTTCCCTTTTAAGCTCTTTGTTATAGGTATGGTTCTTTTTCACTCCATCCATGAATTATGAACAAACAATGGCTCAGTAATGCTTGAGTTTGTGTGTTCCTAAGAATTTCAACTGTGTAAATATGTGATATTTCTCTCTGTGGTGATTGTAATTGTTTCGGATTGCAAGCAAAAGAATTGTTTTTTGTTTAAGTTTTGAATTCACTCGTTTCTCTGTCAGTTTAAAATCGTGGTGGGTCTCTGTGGATATTAAGTGAATGCAGTATTATCTCTCTGTATTAATGGTGGAGGGTTTTGTTCTGTGTATTATCGTTGGTTGTTCCCTCACATTCATGAGTGTAACCCTATCCAGTCGTGTTCGTATTTCCATTTAGTTACTGTGTATTTTCTTCAACCCGGAGTCATGGTTGTGGGTTCATTCTTATTGTCCTTTCACCAAATTATCCCAAGCTCCAGTCTTAGGGTGGCCATAACATTAATATATATTGTATGGTTGTGGGGTGATATAAGTTATACCTCAGCATTATGCATCCTCATTGGTATTGTTGTTAAATGGTTCGACTCTTAAGAAAGTGGACAGAGAGGTTATATCTCTGTGTTCTTTGAATAACCGTCATTATTCAGTTAACTTCGCCTCTCCTCTGCAAGCGTAAAACACACTATGTGCATTTTCTTTTTCTACCCTACCCGTTGTTTTTTTCCTCTCTGATTGATTGTTGTTTCCATTGCCCAGACTGGGACTAATAATAAGACTCTATGGCTTATTGTTGTGTCTCTTTCAAAGGGTATTTTTTCCTGTGGTTGATAAGTCTCTGAATACCTCTAGTTCTTTGTGCTATTGATGAGCACGCTCTTGATTGTCTCACTGCATTTGTTTTCAACAAAGCCCGATTTTAATCTCCAATGGTCTTTGCTCCTCCAGGCATCTTCTTGGTTGTCAAATATTGGTTTATCAATGGAGTGGTTATGGATTTTTTCATCGAGTCCCTATCTTGTATTTCTATGATTAAATTGGTTGAAGAGTTACAATTGGGAACGGTAAATTATATACAGTCGAGGGTTGTCTTATTTTCGTTATGATTCCACTCACTGTGTTCTTACAGCGTGGTCTTAATTTCAAATTGGAAACACATGTGGTTTCTCTAGGCCCAATCAGGGTTATAGATAATTATGGAAATGGTGACTATGTGTAATTGGTTATGTTCATTGTGCATATATTATTGAATCATCGCACAAATTATTAATGGTTATATCAACATGGATAAGGCTCAAGTTTTATGTTGACTGTGGTTTCATTGCAACACCTTTTTGATTGGTATTATGAAGAATGTATGTAATCGGGCATATTTTGAAAGTCTGTTCATATTTAAAAAAGGGACCTGTGCATATTTTAATTGGGCAACGTCTGTAAATTGGTAGATAGTGGATGGTATAGTGATGCATTATGGGATAGAGGTTGAGCATATTGCTATGCGTTTTTTTTTTTAATTCTTAAAAGAAAAGAGATAAAAGATCAATGTTTTCTTAATAGGACTATTGAAATTGAAGTTGTTTCTATTATGAGTATGATTGCACAGACTGTTCTGAATTAATAAGTTTTGGGAAATTTAAATGTTGGAACAATGAACAATTTGATACACAGTAATTGTTGGTATGGTGTTGGTATTTTCTGGATTGATTTTAGTACAGAGTTATAATTATTGATTACTTAATTTGTTTCATGAACAATATCCATTAACTTCCCTGCAATTCTCTCACTTTTTCGCACACTACGAATCCCTTCACATTCCCATATTCACTTTGCACACCTTGTTCTTAAAATTAAATTATAATTAAATGAAAACTTTGTATTATAGCAATTGAAGGATGACACGGAGATGAGTTACAGTTGATACAATACAATTGATTGTTTTATGACTTGTTGAGCAGTAATCACTATCTACTCCCTTTCATTTTACCACTTTTCTCTCAATACAACCCCTTAGATATCCCAGAACCCTTATTCACCCCCTGCTCATTCACAAGTATTAAACAATTTTTATGGATTGGATTGCATGAGTCTGATGTGTTGTTGAGCCAAACTTTGTTTCATATTTAAAGAGATGTCATGTATGTTTTTTTTAAGAAGATATTTTCTAATAAACGTTGCATTTTCCTCCACACCACATTTCAAAGGAACCCATATTGGAATTAAAATTTTACGATCAAAACAATACACTGTTGTGTGCTAATTGCTTACAAACTATCATAAATACCAATTTGCAGTGCCAGTGAGTTTGTAAGCTTTAAACCTGTGAAGTAAAGCAATGCATATAGATTCTTAAGCAAAATAGAATTTAATCAATGGCTCATTCACATAGTACACAAACTTTTATATCGAAAACCCTCAACCGGGAAAACCTTTCTTATATTCATTATATCGAAGTTCACCATTCACTATACAATATATACAATGTTTTTAGGTATTCCGTAGATACCAAAATCCTAATCCCTAAAACCAGGATTATTTTTAGTAAACTATTAAAAATAGCAAAATCCGCTAAAAATAGCAAAAACCACCCAAAAAAAACAATCGGGGTGCTGCCCCGCGCTATGCCCGATGTCGAACATTGCACGTAACCAGGGGGGGCATACTTGCCCCCCCCTGGGACCCCCCTAGGAAAGCACCCGGCGCACATGACACAAACAGAGCACTACTACGAGGGATCGTCAGACGTAGTTTTCGAATCTGGTGTGCCCACACACACACATGCAAAGAATATAACACATACCCAACATTCTCCCACTTGTTGTTTTCTTTGCATCCAAGGGTCCCAATATTATATATTCAACAATCCAAGGCAGCAATGCTCATTGTTACTCGACACCGGGAGAACTTTTATGTGCTTACATACTTTGTCAATGAATCTGCAACATTCTTCAAAGTGTCAACCTTTTCCAACAACACCTTCTTTTCCTCAACCATGTCTCTCACAAAGTGATACTGAACATAAATATGCTTTGTATTCGAATGATAAGTTGGTTTCTTTGCCAGGAAGATTTCACTCTGACTGTCACAATCTAATCTCACTGCTTGTTGTACCAACCCAATACCTGAACACAATATTTGTAACCATATTGCTTCGTTGCTTGCATGAGTGGCTGCCATGTATTCAACTTTTGTAGTTGAGAGTGCCACTACAGCTTGTCTTTTTCTCATCCAACTAATTGCTCCTCCAAATAGGTTAAACACATACCCACTTGTAGATCTTCTACGATCCAGATCTCTAGCCCAGTCTACATCAACAAAGCCATGTATGTCCACCACTCTGTCCAATCCTAGTCTTCCTTGGTAGCACAATCCATAACTGGTAGTGCCACGAAGATACCTGAAGACCCTCTTTACTGTTGTCCAATGCTCCTTCCCTGGTTTTGACATATACCTGCTCAAAACTCCCACTGCATGTGCAATGTCCGGTCTAGTACAAACCATTGCATACATCAAACTTCCAACTGCACTGGCATATGGAACATGGGACATGTCCTCTTCTTCTTCCTATGTCTTGGGACACTGATCTGCAGATAACTTTACACCTATAGGAATAGGAACCTTGACTGGTTTACTTCCATGCATATTAAACCTCTGCAATATCATCTCAACGTATTTTCTTTGATTCAACCAGAGTTTCATGTTTGCATGATCTCTTTTAATCCCCATTCCCAGAATGAAGTTAGCAACATCGAGATCCTTCATGTCAAATTTGGAGGATAGTTGTGATTTCACCTCCTTGATAACATCCATGTTATTTCCTACCAACAACATGTCATCAACATACAACACTACATAAATGAAGTGA
>ML804195.1:77254-96432 GCA_009831015.1 Picea engelmannii | reverse complement strand
AAAGATACACTTTTCATCCTTTTTATCCATCTTACTTCTATTTTCCTTTGGAACATGTACATAAGCATCACAACCAAACACTCTAAGATGTTGAAGAGAGGGTTTCTTTCCAGACCATACCTCGTGTGGAGTTTTATCATCCAACACTAATGAAGGTGATCGATTGACCAGGTAACATGTTGTACCCACTGCCTCTGCCCAGAATTCTTGTCCTAACTTGACACCACTGAGCATGCTCCTTGATTTTTCCATCAGTGTCTTGTTCATCCTTTCTGCAACTCCATTCTGCTGAGGAGTGTATGGAGTAGTCTTCTGCCTTGCTATACCACACTTCTTACAGAATTCTTCGAATTCATTTTCATAGAATTCTTCACCAGTATCTGTTCTCAATACCTTTATTTTATTCTCTGTCTAATTTTCTACCAAAGCCTTAAACTCTTTAAATTTATCAAATACCTCAGATTTATTTCTAAGAAAATAAATCCATGTGTTCCTTGAAAAATCATCTATGAATGAAACATAATACACAGATTTACCTAGGGATGGAACAGGAATAGGTCCAAACACATCACTGTGTATCAACTCTAAGATCCCCTTTGCTCTTGTAACACTAGATGGGAATATTACTCAATTATGTTTACCATATATGAAATGTTCACAGAAATCAAAATCCAGAGTGCAAGTAGACATACCTTCAACTATACCTTTATCGTGTAGTGTTCGTAGGCCCTTTTCTCCAATATGCCCCAGTCTTTGATGCCACAGCATGGTCTTCTATTTCGGGACAATATTGGTCTTGTCTCCTTCATTTCTCTTCTCAGGGACAACAGAACTGTTACACCCATTAGTATAAGTTCTTCCCAACAAATTGTACAGAGTTCCACACCGAACTCCCCTCATCAACACCATTTCTCCTCGTACCATCTTGCAAGTGCCCTTTCCAAATACAGTATCCACTCCTGCATCTTCCATCTTGCTTATAGATATTAATCTCCTGGATAGTTTTGGAATGTGCAGAACCCCGGGGAGAGTTATAATCCTTCCATCTTTTAGCAACAACTTAACTCTTCCACGTCCCAAGATTTTTTTTGTCGAGTCATCTCCTAGGAATACATCACCACCATCATATTTTTCATATTTAGAGAACCACTCCCTGTGAGGAGTCATATGGTATGATGCATCTGATTCGATCAACCATACATCATGGTCTGCATGTGTACTTGTAGATTCCAGGTAAACATCACCTCCTTCTTCAGTAGAGGTTTTCGCCTCTGTGGAAGAGGTACTATCATATTCCTTTGGTTTTTCAACCTTCTTAGACTTGCAATCATTCTTATAATGCCTTGTTTTACCACACTTCCAACATTTCCTCAAAGATTTTCTTGGAGACTTAGATCTATCTGTAGATTTAGATCTCCACCTCGAAGGCTTACCAGGGTTCTTGTCTTGGGTACGCCCTCTTACAAATAAATCATTTGTGTTGTGACCATCCATGCTTTTTCGCCTCATCTCTTCAGATAACAAGGATGCAACTACATCCTCATACTTCAATGTAGATTGAGTGGTACTACCTATTGCTACAACCAAATTATCCCAAGAGCCTGGCAAAGAACATAACAAAATAATACACTTATCTTCCTCTGCAATCATAATATTAACAGAGCCAAGTTGACCTACCAAAGTATTAAAGGCATTTAGATGTTATGTCACAGAATCTCCATCTTCCATCCTAAGATGATACAACTTCTTTCGAAGAAACAACTTGTTTACCAAGGACTTTGATTGATACAAATTCCCCAACTTATCCCATAGTTCCTTGGCTGTAGATTCTCCTGAGACATTCAACAACACTGAATCTGTCGGGCATATTCAAATAGTACTCCTTGCTCTCTTGTCCAATTTCTCCCAACTTCCTTCGACATGCCAGTAGGTGGTGTACTAGTAGTTTGTGCACTAGTAGTTTGTGTACTAGACGTCTGTGTGCCAGTAGGCTATGTACCAGTAGGTTGTGTACCATGATCCACAACGATCCATTGTTCTTTGTCTACAAGAAGGTCCTCCATCTTCAACTTCCATAGCTCAAAGTTTTTACCGTTGAACTTCTCTATCTTGATTCTAGAAGAACTCATCATTCCTCTTTTTGCACTCAAATCACCACTGCAAAAGCTCCCACTAAACCCAGGTTTATCACAGACCCAAGATAAACTTGATCTATCAAAACCGAGCAAAACCCTCAACAACAAAGGCGTCCCTCTGAAGCCAAAAATGAGCTCTGATACCACATGTAAGTTTTAAACCTGTGAAGTAAAGAAATGCATATATATTCTTAAGCAAAACAGAATTTAATCAATGGCTCATTCACATAGTACACAGAGATTTATACCGAAAACCCTCAACCGGGAAAACCTTTCTTATATTCATTATATCGAATTTCACCATTCACTATACAATATATACAATGTTTTTAGGTATTCCATAGATACCAAAACCTTAATCCCTAAAACCGGGATTACTTTTAGTAAATCACTAAAAATAGCAAAAATCGCTCAAAACAAATTTCGGGGCGTTGCCCCGAACGCTGCGCGTAACCAGGGGGGGCATACCTGCCCCCCCCCTAGGACCCCCCTAGGAAAGCACCTGATGCACATGACACAAATAGATCACTACTATGAGGGATCGTCAGACGCAGTTGTCGAATCTGACACGCCCACACACACACATGTAAAGAATATAACACATACCCAACAGAGTTCAAGCATTGTGAACTTTCTTGTAGCCGGTTGTTTCACTTTTCCAATGATTTAACATCTCAAAACTCATACCAAGTGTCCTTATATGCTGCAAAACTTCATTACATTGATATATGATTGGAGGAAAACACCAAAATTTGTTAATTATGGTTTAAAACTCATAACCATCACCAAAAATGTTGTAAAATGCATGAAACATAAACTTTGACCAAAACTGATGTTGTTTTTGGGAATATCAATGTCTATATATTCTAGTTATGGATATTCTTTTGATATCCACCTTGGCCAACATGTATAATCACTGCTTGGTTTCTTTCTGTAATTTGTTATGACAGTGGTGTGTGAAAACGGAGTACACAAGAAATAGGGTTTCGATGAAAAAAATGTTTTATAAATCTCTCCTTGCCAAAGATTTACATACACCAATTTATGCACATCAAGAGTATGATATAGAACACTCTTCAAAACAGGAGGGATAAAGGAACAACAATCTGATATTTCTAATAAAAGGAAGTCAAGTGAGAATTCTCTGCTAAAACAGGGTTTTCATCAGAATAAAAATTAGTTGGCAACATTAATGATGTATGCAATTTCAGGCTAGGTTCTACAAATGATTTGACCACACACTTCAGATTTGATAGTGATTTCCTTCAATGGGTTACTATTACACTTCAAAATGATGCAGAAGACAAGGGTTTCAACAGTTCTAGAAGAGAGGGTTCGCAACGCCAGAGCAACCAATTCGTAGCATTGAGGTATTTCAGTGGGACAGGGGGCTTCTTAGTAGAGGAAAAGATGCATGAGGTCAAGAAAGTATCATGGATTGGTGTGTAGGATTCAAAGCTCCATGGGAAATTATTTAAAAGTTGGAAGCAAATAATCTTGAACAGTTTGCAGTGCCAGTGCATAAGGCAACATAAACCCCTCTTTCAACCTTTGAACAGTGTGAAAACCATCAAGGAGTACCTGATAAACTTGATTTTGATGTTGATGCCAGTAGACTTAAGTTGATAAGTTTTCAAGTTATCCAAACTCAACGATCCTCTTCAGCCAATATGCAGGGCCAGTTCACAGTGCCAAGTTTGTAGCACCAAACTCAAAATCAATGGCGCACTTTGAGGAGATTGTTGGAAATTTTGGGACATATTCCTTGAAAATTTAATTAAATGAGGGCCATAAAATCCCCTTTGATATGTTTCTTAACTGCAATGATGACAAATTAATGCATGAGGTACTCATGAGTACGCTGTGAAATATCCTAGTGAGTTGGTAGCAAATACATCTGACTTTGACTTGACATCTAAACGATTGGATGGTGACAAAAGGAAAATTGCGTACAACTTGGAGGTGTGACATGTCATGGTAATGATTTTAGGATCAAAAGTGTGAATCATAGGGACTTATTTACCTTTTCATGATGACTAATTCCATGACATAAAGACTCTAAACCAGGGTTGAACAAAACTTTGCTTATTCAAATAAAAATCTAAGTTATGACCACAACAAGAAGACTCAAAACCTAAGACTTATAAAACCCTATGACTCTAAATAAATAAATAAATAAGTGTTTTTGACCCCCGACAATTCTATGTACTAACACCCGTGTCAGTCCATTTTCATCTACTATATATTATCACCTTCCTATGACGAGTTTCATGTTGATTGATGGGGGATACATCGATGCCCTCCTTCGACGAGTCTTTTCTGTCGACTTCATAAAATTATCCAAGAAATAGACTTAGGAACACATCAGTACCTCCTACATGCCTCAATGGAATGCCTCCTCACATTCAAAAGAGGGTATGCATAAATGACCCTTGACCGACTAATTCCACAAATGTTCGACTTCAAATAATTGTTCACATTCACTGGATTGTACTTTAAAAGTACCTTGAGAATCATCGACATCAATGGTGATTTATCTCGCACTTGTTAATGGTATACCTCAATGATCATTAATCAAGTGGTTTATGTCATGTTCAACATCAAATCATCTATTCACATAGACAAAATCATACTGTTATATGATCGGGATGAAGACCCTAGGTTGAGTATTCATTTGCATATACACTTTACCCAGGTTTCAATGGAAATTATCCGACTAATATACATGTTTTAACATAGATCCACTTTTTATTGGCTTGTGGCTATGTTCTTATCATATTGTATCTCCATTGTGTATTCTTTTGTGACTGCGATCAAATCAGGTCATAGAGAGATGGGTCCACATTGTATCTTTGGTGTCCATCTCCTCAGTCAATATCATCATGGATTTGTAGTGTATTTATTGGTGGTCGTTCTTTGAGTCAATTGTATTCTGAGTATAGGTATTCCTGCCTCGGTAATAGAGCACATATTAACATTATTTTATGGTTGTCTGCAGCTCCTACCAGGATCTCCAACTCCATACCCTTGCTTCTAAGAATCTACAAAGTGTTTCAGCCATCATCATTCCTTTTCTGACTTCACACTTTGGGGGGCAATCTGTTACACATAAAAATTCCTCACTTCGACAGTGTCGCATTTTCATTATCGCAAGTGTCATAAGTGTTGCACTTTTTTCACAAATGTAATAACTGTCTCATTCGCTAAGTTTTGTATCTCGAACGACACCATGAAAACACTTTCTACAACCCCTAAAACATGTTAGAAGAATAATCCTCATCATCTAACAGTCTGAAAAATTGGTTTTACTAGGGAATTACTCATCTTGGTAACTTTTTGGAAGATCAGCACGCCCATGCTCATACACAGGGAGTGCTAGCACTCCTTTTCCATCTCAGGGGGAGCATTGTAGTGCTCTCTTTCCCATTATAAGGGAGCATTGAGTTGGTTGAGGAAATCTTGGAAGAAATCCCACTTTCTTCTTAAGACAACTATGGATGGATTGGGTTAGTTTGGCTCAAATCTAAGTCCAGAGTTGCATCTAAGGAAGATATCACAACTATTGGAGCCATATCCTCAACTAATTCCAAATATACCCAAGGTATTTGAGCCTCTCAAAGCCTATAAATGGAGGAATTCTCATGGTGAAAAATAGGAGAAAATCAACAAATCATTGTTATTTTGATTGTGTATCTTTCAAGAAAGGGTTGGATGAGGACTTGGAGATATTGTTGCAACATCATCTGAAGATTGTAAGTTTCCTTTTAAAGTTCTCATCTAATATAATTGGCCTATTTCCTTCAAGAATGTGGTTTCATGTGCTTGTTTATGTTTAATTTTATTTTCATGGATGAATTTTCCTTGCCTAATCCATTAGAGTAGAAGGAATTCGTTTGTTTCTTGTTGTTCATTGCAGGTATTAATTTGTGCGAGAAGTTGGATCAAGCTTGCATACAAGATTGCATACAGGGGAAGCTAGGACAAACGTCGTAAACAGAGTACATCCTACTTTACCTTCTCCTCTCTTTTTCGATAAGAAAAATGAATTTATAGGAATGGTAGTGTCCAAATGATTTTTTATGTCTTGGTATAGGGGTCAGTAATCCAAGGTAAATTTCACCTGTCCGCAAGGGGATATTTCCGTAACAATATATCCCATTGATGATAAATTTATTATATATCAATGATAATCTAAAAGGATCCGTATTTTGACCATTACCATTAGGGCCCTGGATGGGGTGCCACCTAGCCCAGAATGATAATGAGACTCCTGGATGTCATTGTACTCTCCAAGCGCTTGGCCCCTTTCTCGAGATGAATCATTTATTCCATATGTATTCTCCATGGTCTCGTTCTCATGCTAAACATTATGTCACAGGTCTCATCGATGGCTAGTGTAGCAAGTCTGGTACAGTTGGGTTAAATTCTATTTATATTTTTCTTATGGCTCTTTTATGGTTCTGGACCTCACCATTTCTCCTTTTAAATATCCCCGATGGTATATTGCAATCATATCTCCTCTCGTTGGTAATAATATCCCCACTTCCTTTCTCCTTTCATTTGTCTTTGATCTTATTCAGCTCCCCTTCTGGTCTTATCCTCTCCCTCTCTACACCATGCCTCGTGAACGAGGTAAACCTCCCCAAGGTTCTGGAACCTCTCACATTTCTATCAGTCATCGCCCTTCAATTTCTCCTTCCTCCAGTCTCTTTGATTCTTTGGATAGCCAACAATATGAGGAGGATTGGGGATATACCATTGTGGAAGAGGAAGTTCCACCATAACAAAATCAAGAAAATATGGAAGCCCCTACTTCACCTCCAACAAGATATTATCCACTTGAGGTTTTGGTTCCTTTGGTTCACAACAATCTGCAAATTCCAGTGGGCAATTCTAATGGAACACAAGTAGAGGATTCTCCACGTCGGTTCTCTAATAACCAGCTCCAGTTAATCTTTGAACTTCGTACGGACATTGCGGAACAAAATTTTTGTCAAGAGATGATGTAATACATGTTAGTAGATCTCCTAGACTCGTTATCTGGGCAGTAACCATGTCAACATTTCTCAGTTTTCCATCATCAGTGTGCATGTGCTCTAGCCGAGCCAATTCCTCCTCATGATGATGGCAGTAGCGGTCAGTCTGGTGTTTAATTTGGAAATCATGCCATGCTTTTTGTTTATCTCTTATTTATAGTCTTAGTAGTTTTCAAGAAAGATTTAAATCTAGGATTGCAATGTAGCCAATCTGGAAATTTTAGACATTTTACTTATGACCCCCAAGGCAGACATTTAATGTTATATGGGACTTGGTGCTGAAACTGGTTTCCACTTTTGGTAGTCCAAGCACCAGGTCGAATGATATGTATTTGGAACTTAGTTTCTTGAAGGTAATATAAGATTCTAACTTACAAAAAAATTATTACCATTGGGGCTTTCGGTAAAGTGGAATTTATTGGCATGCCCATAATAGATATTTGACCACTATTCTAAAAAATCAAAAGGCATACATGTAATAGTTTAACGCAAAATTACATATACAAAGAATGACTAGTAACCATTTACTTATTTCTAGAACTCTAGAACCTATTAAAACTTATTTGATGTGATGACAACAAAAAATGTAATTACATATATATTAAACAATGATTGTCAATTTTGTGAATCATTCAAAATTTCATAGTATCGACAAAGTTGTTCATAGGGATTTTCTTAGCGCAAAAAGGAATAGGAAGAATAAAACTCAAAGGAACTAGAATAAGATTATATTTACTTTACTACATTGAAGTGATATCACTAATAATGTGGGCATTGAAGTAGCAACTAAATTGAACTCCAACATCATTAACATAGTTACCAACTTAAGAAGAAATGTGACCTCTAAACAATAACTTTGGCCCAAGAAATCCTTATTTTTGGGTCAAAAACAACAAAATTAACCCCCGAATAAAAAAGTGTTGTTACTAGTAGCACCCTTTTTTGACGGGTGGTTAAAATTGTGACTTTTTTGAAATTTTGGCCTTGACAACTGATACGATTGTGGAAAATTGACCCTTGAATCGAAAATGGATGCTTCCAATGACACCAATTTTATTTTTGGAGTTAAAATTACAACTTAATTGAAGCCATGACCTTGACAACTAGCACCATCGCAAATAAAAAAATTAAAATTGGCTCCTAAGTGGTATTACTTAAAAATTTATTTATTAAAAGTTACCAGCGATCGGGCCACGAAACCCCCTGGAAGGATTCGCAGTGTCCTCCGCTTCAATTTGATCTGCCTTTTACCCTCGGTCGTTTAGGGAGCGTCGGCGCTGGACAGCAGGTCTAGGGGCGCGTTGTGTTAAGTAAATTTTGCAGGATTTCAAAGGGAGCGCCGAGAGCGAGCCAGCGCTCTCCTTTCTGACCAAAGGGAGCGCCAGCCCTGTACTAGACTTATGCTCCACTCGTTCTTTTGGGTCAGCGCACCCGTTTTTCTCCAAAGGAGCACCGACAAATGAAGGTTAAAGAAACGCACCCCTGAGTCCTCTGCGCGCTCCTGTCCAGCCTGTGTCTTTCCTCCAGACCATGGTTGCCTCCGGGGTGCCCGATCTGCCTCCGAAGGTTCTAGCTTTCAGAACCATGATCGCTACTGGCCCCAAACGCCCTCCATCTGCGACTCAACAGAAGTTTGTAAAGAAATTGGACACAATCCCTTCGGTGGCCCTCCCAGAAGAAGAAACCTGCAAAGCGGCCTTGAATCTAGCTGAGAGAGGCCTCATAGGAAAGTTCACGGGCCTCTGGCCCTCACCCAAAACAGTGGAAGAGTGGACTCAAAGGAACTGGAACCCATTGATCAAAGAAGGAATCAAAAGTTTTCTCGTAGGTAAGGGTTTCTTTGTGTTTGTTTTTGAAAACCCGGAGGACAGAGGAGTGATCTTCATGAATGGGCCATACTTTATGGGACCCCAGGGCCTTTACCTAAACAAATGGACGCCATATTTTGATCCTACCCAAGATGTCCCTTCCGTTGTCCCGGTTTGGGTCAGGCTTCCTCATTTACCTCTCCACTACTGGAATCAAAAATCCCTCCAGATTATTGGCAATGCGTTGGGAAAATACATAGACCAAGCAACACGAAAGGATCAGTATTCTTGTGCTCGTATTTGCATAGAAGTGGATCTAGAAGAGGGGTTACCGGAAGCAATCAAGCTCAATGTAGAAGGGTGGACGCATGTTCAGGAGTTGGACTACGAGAAGCTACCTTTTAAATGCAGACATTTCCATGGGCACGGACACTTTGCAAAGCATTGCAAGAAGAAGGCTAAGGAACAAGTAGACAAACAAAATGGGGAACAATGGACCCTAGTCCAAAAAAATGCAAACACAAAAAAAGGCACAGGTAAAGGAAAGATGGCCAGAGGACCCAGCAGCTCCAGAGCAGGCCAAGAAGCAGAAGAAAATCCAGGACAGTGAGTGCACATAACAATCAAACAAATTCAACCCAAGAGAACATGGAACAGGCAGACCCACCACCTTCAAACAAAGAGGGAAGGGAGCCAGTACACCCTAAAGCCAATCAAGGCAGCCCCTCCAATCCCTCGTACGCAGAAATTGCAAGGAAAAAACCAGTGGAAAGCTCAGGTTCTTCAGAGGATGAAACATATGAGCAACCCTCGAAAAAAGCAGGAAGGAAATCCCGCAAAGAAAAGAGGGAGGAGGAGGCGGAAAGACTCAAAACACAAGGAAGCCAGTCTACAATATAAATGTCTATTGGGCGAAACATCAGACCAAGGCCTTCCAAGGGAGGCCCCAACCTCCCCCCCTTAAGTAAATAATGAATCTCATCTCTTGGAATTGTAGAGGACTGGGAATCCCTCCAAAATTGAAGCAGTAAAGGACCTTTTGAAAGAAGATCCCTCAGATATTCTCATGCTCCAAGAGACCAAAATAGAAGGGCAAGCCCTTCTAGAGATCAGCAGTTCAAAGTGGAATAAAATATTAGGCAAAGCAGTCAACTCAAGGGGAACCTCTGGAGGCCTGGAAACTCTTTGGTCTGAAGACCTATTCCATTTAAATAAGCATCATGAAACCCATCACTGGATATTTACGGAATTGAAGCACAAAGCAAGTAAGTTGTCCATCTCTCTCTTCAATCTTTATGTTCCTGTTTCCTACTCTGAAAAATGAGAATGTTGGAATTCTCTCTCTGTCTTTTTAGAGGAGACTTCTCCTAGCAATATTATTATAGTCGGGGACCTAAATATTGTAATGAAAGATAAAGAAAAGAGGGGGGGCACCAGTACTAGAGACCCCTTGCTGGCCAAGGTGGAGGAGATCACACAGACTTGGGATCTTTTAGATTTTAGCCCAGTTCGAGGCATTTATACTTGGTCCAATAATAGAGTGGGACTGGAACACATTTTTTCTCGGTTAGATCGATTCCTGGTACAAAGCTCCATAATGATGCACAAAAATATCATCATCACCAAAATCCTGCCTAAACTCACCTCAGATCATAAGCCAATACAGCTTCTCCTGGAAGAGGAAGAAGACTTGGGCCCTATTCCTTTCCATTTCAGCCCTCAATGGATCGAGGGAGATGGTTTTATAAAGATAGTGAAAACAACTTGGGCCAGATCCTTTTCTGGATCCTCAAGTTATGTGTGGGAGCAAAAGTTGAAAGCTACAAAACAAGCCCTGAAGGACTGGATAAAAAAACCAACCCCTACTCCCACCGAAAAAAGAAGAGAAGCAGTGCAGTCACTGCAGACCTTGCAAATAGAAATGGAAAGCAAAGACATCATTGCAGAGTTGTTGGAAAAAGAAATAAAAGAGCAACGATCCACATATCAATCTTTTCGGAAGGAAGAAGAATACTGGAGACTCAAATCCAAAAGTCTATGGCTGAAGGCTGGGGATAGGAACACCTCCTTCTTCCACTGGCAATATAGAGCAAGACTGTCCAGGAATCACATAGTAGAAATCAAAACAGTGGAGGGCCAAGTTTGCAAAGGCATCAATCAAGTCAAAGTTGCCACAGAAACCCACTTCAGGAATTTATACAGAGAAGGTACTCAAAGCAACGAAGAGGAGACTGTTGATTTCCTCTCCAACATCCCTTCCCTCATCAGTCTGGAAGATAACGCAATCCTCTGTAGACCAACAACAGAGGAAGAAATCATTAATGTTATCCGGTCCATGGATGCAGACAAGGCACCAGGGCCTGATGGATTTACAATCCATTTCTACAAAACTTGCTGGCATATTATCAAGGAAGATCTCCAGAAAATGATAAGTGGGTTTATGAAAAAATCCAAGGTAGGGGGAGGAACTAACTCAACTTACCTGGCTTTAATCCCCAAAGACTCCAGCCCAGATTCATTTGCAAGGTACAGGCCCATATCGTTGTGTAACGCCTCCTATAATATACTGGAAAAACTCCTAGCAAATAGGATCAAGCCGCTGCTAAAAAGATTGATCTCTAGCCCTCAAGGTGGTTTTGTGGAAGGTAGGCACATTCTGGACAATGTAATCCAAGTCCGGGAGACAATAAATACAAGTAAGCAGCGAAAAGAGAAAGGAATGTTGATAAAATTAGACATGGCGAATGCGTTTGACAGAGTCAATCGCTCATTCCTTTGCAAAGTTCTTCTCACCTTTGGCTTTTCGCCTCATTTTGTTCAGCTAATTAAAGCCTGCATTGACAGTCCATGGATTGCCCCACTAGTCAATGGACGCCCAACCAATTTTTTCCAAGCTCAGAGAGGAATTAGGCAGGGATTCCCTCTCTCCCCTTTCCTGTACATCTTAATGGTTGATTCCCTTAGTCGAAAACTCACTGCTAAAAGATTAGCTGGTAACATTTCGGGTCTCAAACCGTCCACCAGAGAAAAACCTCTGAATCATGCACTCTTCGCCGACGATTCCCTTCTCCTTGGGGGAGCCTCCATCAGAATTGCCAAAGCTTTCGACACAATCCTCAGAAATTATTGCAGAGTATCGGGAGCCTTAGTGAACGAGAGCAAAAGCGAAGTCTTCAGCTGGAATATAAGTCAGCATGAACTCACAGGCATCACCACTCTCCTCGGGTTCAAAGGACAAACAAAATGGGACAGGTTTAAGTATCTCGGCCTACCCATAATCTCTGGTGTTAACAAAAGATCGCTCTGGAGCGATGTCATCTCCAGAATCAAATAAAAAATATCAGCGTGGGGAGGCTACTGGTTGACTAAGGGAGGCAAAGTAATCTTAATTAAATCCTTTCTTTCTGCGCTTCCAATCTTCCAGGTGGCATTTCTTCTAGCACCAAGAAACATGATGGAGCAGATCTCCAAACTCCTTAGAGATTTTTTGTGGCAGGGAGGGAAGGGCAATGAAAAGAAAATGCATTTGGTGTGCTGGGACGTAGTTAAAAAATCCTTGACAGAGGGCGGGTTGCAAATCAAAGACCCCGCACTTGTAAACTTAGAGGCTGGGAGGGAAGATTTTGTGGAAACTGATCCACGAGCCCACGCACCCGGTCAGCGACACCCTGCGTGAAAAATACAGGCCCAACAAAACTCTCAGCAACCTCCAAAACGAGAGCACAGTCAGCTCTACGCAGGTGTGGAAATTGTGTTGCAAAAGCAGCAAATTCTTTAAAAATTCTCTCTACAGATCGCGTGGCAATGGAAAACGCACACACTTGTGGCTTGATCGTATCATGGGAAGGGAATCATTGGCTGAAAACGTGGATATAACAGATCTCAGAGACTGGCTGCAGAGAGCAGGAGTCAATAGATTATATGACCTCTCGAAGTGGGATGAGCATGGAGACTGGGCAGGATGGGATTTTCATGGAGTCCCAGCCCGGTTATCACTGCAACTATCCACTTTTGAAGATTTGCTGGAGGACGTCGCCCCTGTCAACAGAACTATGAAAGATAGATGGGGCTGGGGCCAAACATGCATATACACCACGGCAGAAGGATATAGAAACTTGCAGGCTTCAAGAAACAGTGGTCAAACTCCGACATTCTGGAAAAGCGTCTGGGAACCGCTAGCCGTACCAAAAGTGAACTTCTTCTTCTGGACCCTGGTGCACAATAAAATTCTAACGGGAGATAACCTGGAGAAAAGGAACATAGTGGGGCCTCACAGATGTGTGTTATGCAGCAATAACTCTGAAACAGCCCAACACTTATTCATGGAATGCATCTTTGCTAAAGAGTTCTGGGGACTCATCCTACAGGACCTTCAAATAACACTTCAGCCTCATAATTCTGTTGCGGAGCTCTTCGCCTCTTGGAGTCTCATCTATCCCCAACGAATCCCCTCAAAATCCTTTTGGCGCAAAATCTGGATAGTGGTTCCTAAGTATGTATGTTGGCAGCTTTGGTTGGCACGCAATTAGCTGATCTTCAAAGAGTTGCGGCACTCCCCGATGCAAGTAGCTGCAAAAGCTAAATCCTTCCTTCTGGAAGCGGCCCAACAACAGTATTTCAAAGAGGATCCTTCGTTATTGCCCGAGGAAAAGAGGTGGCTAGGTCCTTTTGTGCCTTATCTAGGTAAGCTTCCACTCTCCCCCCAATCTGTCACACCGGATTGGCACATAAGAGATGATGACGACACTTTCCAATCTTGGTGGCGGGCTCAAAATTTATTCACAATTTTCTTTGACGGGGCGTCTAAAGGAAATCCCGGTGTCGCTGGTGCTAGGGGGGTCATCTACTCCCCGGAGGGGTCTACAAAAGACAGTTTTCGCTGGGGTTTAGGTCAAAAAACCAACAATCAAGCCGAGATGCTAGGGCTCTTTAAAGCTTGCCACATTGCTAGAGAAAAAGGAATCAAAGAACTTCAAGTATTCAGAGACTCAGAGATAATAATAACAAACTTAAACAGGGAGACACTGTTCAGCAACGCCAGCCTAAACAAAACCTTGGACAGATTGAAGAGAGTTCTTCAAGACTTCAACTCGTGCAAATTTTATCACATTCTTAGAAAGTCAAACACTGAAGCTGATCAGATGGCGAACAAAGGCAGCACACTCATGAAAGGACTGCTAATTGTAAACAATGAAAGATTTGTTCAAACTCCCTGAGAAGGCTGAAAAACAAAAGCAACAGCAGTTAGTAAATTGTATTGTATTAGGGGTCGCTTCGGCTAAGACCCGTTTTCAATTCAAATAAATAAATCCCATACCCGTTATAGTTAAAAAAAAAAAAATTATTTATTAATTAATTTATTATTTTAATTTACATTAAAAAAACAAATAAATTGGAAAAAAAACTTCATAAATAAGTTTTTTTTAAATGAAAAAATAACACATTTTAAAAAATGCATAACACAAATTAAAACAAACAATAAAAACAAAATAAAACTTGAAAAATAATAATAATAATCTAAAACGTTAAAAAAACACTAACTAAAAAACAAAACAAATAAATAAGCACTAAATACCAAAATTTAAAAATAAATATTTTTTAAAAAATAACAATTTGGAGGTGGGGGAGCACGACTCTCGGAATCACCCCACTGTGGCCTACCCAAACCCCCCCATCGCCCCTCCCCTTAAACCCCTCTCTCCCCACGCCACCCACNGTGATGTTTTTTAACGTGATTTTTACTTTCTTATTTGTAATAGTACCAGTGGTTAAGGCCATAGTCAATTAAGTCATGATTTAACTTAGGAAATAGAATATGTGTTATTGGAAGCATCACTTTTAGATTCGAGCGTCAATTTTCACTCTTTTTGTTAGCTTAGTTTGTGTGAAATGTATTTTGATATGAGGAATTCACAATGTGGCATCTAGTTACCATATTTTGTGGAACGTCTTCTAGCATAATTATTAGTGATGAGTAATATAAAGCCAACTCAAAATGCATCCAAAGAGAGGTTAGCAGAGCAGGGAGAACAAGCCATATTGAGTATCCTCATAAATATTTCATATTGTACTTACATTAGAAATCTCACTACATTCATTATTTACAAGGAAAAAATTGTATTCACAACACTAATTACTCCTTTCTCGAGATCTCTCACCCATATCTCCATAGTGGGATTTCATACTACAAATGAAATGTTGTGAGAAAGGGTATCCTATTAGCCTCAGTGGAGGTTCAATCATGTGTTCAACTCCCTACTATAGCAATGCTACTATAGATTCTAAATAGAGTGATTCTTGTACCTATTATTTGGTAGGCATAAGACTCCCATTGATAAGTACCCTAGATAATTAATTTAAAACATACATGGGATACTTAGTGATAAGACCAACACTCCTCTAGTAGTAGGTAGTTTTTCCTCTACAACAACTTCCCCTTCAATGGTGCCACGATCTACAAGGGGAGGGGGAGATAAAACTACTACAATGAGAATTCCAACAAACAATGTGACCTCTACCCAGGAAAATCCTCTTTGATGGTAGCAACATATTGGAGTGCACAGTGGAAGAGATCCCAACACTATTGTTTCTCCTATTAGGGTACAATAGCAACAACGTAATTCCATGTCATCTTTAGGGGTAAATTGTCAACATATGCACCCAAACATGGCACCATCATATATTGTTAGGAGTAGTACTAAACATTCAAGATGTTGTAAAAATGGATCCAAGATCATTATGAGAATGGTGGCCTAATTGTTTATTGGTGTTTCACATTGGTTAGGAAAATGGTTGACCATTATGATTAAGGTAACTATGCATTCCTTGTAATATTTTGTATCATCTTCTCTTTTCTCTTATCTCTCTCAATATAATCATTATAGACAAGAAACAATCTTTATGAAATAATGATAACCTAAATGGTTTCCTTGTGCAATGCGTCGGATTCATCAACATAATATGTGGCCCTACTAGAGATCTGGAGGATGGTTTTGACCAAAATGGAGATAGAAAGAGCATGGTTTTCTTGCTTCTTGTATCATTAATGCACGATGAATGTAACTCACAAACCCTCAAATAACATCAACCAAGTACTCATACTCCTTTGATTTTGACACAACTTTGAATAAGATATCATTTTTGGGGGAATACATAGCTTTCTAAGATGAGGTAAGTGCCCCAAACAAACATTGGGAATAGTTGACTTATCAAAATATAAGTTATTATGATCATAGGTTTGGGAAGAGATAGCTTCCCAATAAAATAGTTTCACATAAATAAATAAAACATTGTATTGAATTTATTAAAAAAAACAGTATTCACATAAAATTCTAAGAGATGGAGAAAATTGAGATGCACAAAAGTATAAAGTTGAATATTCAAATAAACAAACATTAGTTCATTCATTACATATTTTCATTGATGGTGGAGTTTAGGTTATTAGGGAGGGGGTTGGGAATATGGAATTTTTACATACTCACTTGTTTTCAATTTTGACCTAATGTATGAGGCAAAACAAAAATGTGACGATGTGATTCTCCTCCTGGGTGTACTTTTTTAACTTGAACAAATGCATAACATGATATCGCATGAAGAGAAAATAAAATATATCTAAATACAATTCTACAAACATGCAATTATTTCACACTTGACAAGCTCATCCAACTAAAGGAGAGAATCATAAGGAAAGCCTATTTAAAATTTATTTGACGATAGTGGTAGGTAATTCTTGAGTAGAACTTAGAGAACTTAGGAGACTATAGTAGGAGATGAAGAGAAAAGGAAGAGGGGGATGAGGGAAAAGAGAAAGAAGAAAAGGAAGAGGGAGAGGGAGAGGGAGAAGAAAAAGAGGGAAAGGGAGAGAAAGGGGAAAGAAAAGAGGATGGGAAGAGAGGGAGAGGGAATGGAAGGAGAGAAAGAGAGCAAGTAGAAGAAGAAGAGGGAGAGAAAGAGACGAAGGAAGATATATTTCCTAAACTTACTTTTTTCTTCCAATCCCAACTCCAAAACCCAAATTCTATATCCAAAATCCAAATCCCATCTCCCATCTCAAAATACCAAATTATCCCATTTTGTTCTAAATATGAAAATTAAAAAAAAAAGGGTTTTACGAGGGGTGGGGAGAATGGTGTGGAGAGGGGGAAAAGGACAAAAAACTTACCTTTGATCCAATGATGCCCCACAAATCTCCTTTACCTACTCACAAATCTCCTTTACCTACTCATGTTGAGTGCCCCCAACAAATCCCTTTCAACTTTGAGAATCCCTGGCCCTCATATGAAGATGAAATGAGGAGGACCCTCGTTTTCACATTATATTAGAAATGCACATGTAGGAAGACATAAATCTTCATTTTGCATCATCCGTTTTTTGGATTTTTCAAACTATGCATCAAGCTTGCATCAACCATGCATTAACCATGCATTGACTGCTTGCATCAACCATGCATTGACTATTTTGACACAAGAATGAAGCATGTGTAGTCTCCCCATTGACACTAGGTCATACCACATTATTATTTTTGATGCACTACCAAATAAAACATAACACAAACATTATATAAACATGACACAAACATGATACAAACACAATGCATTCAACGCATGACTGACCATAAAAATACATAAACAATGGAATAATGATACAAACACAACACAATAAAAAAATAACATTTTTTTTTAATATTTTGAACATCATAAGTATGATGCAAATATGGCACTATAACAATATAAACATGATGCAAAACCCTATCGTAAAAACTAGATACACCAATACAAAAAACTTGACCAATGATTTGAGGGTTATAGCGATGCAAACCAACAATACTACAACCCCATATTGTAACAGTGAAAACATATAGAAGAGAGAAGAGGTTGAATAAAACAAAGTGATAGTCTCCAAAGTTCACTTGCTAAATTTGGATACTCTCTTGAAGATTCATTTGAGATAAGTATATTTTTCCAATGTATTTTACTATCTAACCAATTTGTTAAACAATATTCAAATTATTTTATTAGTCAAAGTAAAAATGTGCAGATGCTTTTCAATCTAGCTTGTTTTGAGGATGATTTTTGTTTTGTTGTATTAGGTTCTTTACAACGCTTTTTTTTTACTTAATATAATTATTTTATATATATATAAAGAGTAAATTGGTAAAACAATTTTTTGTTGTTGTATTAGGTTTTTTTAATAGTGCTTTTTTTTTCTTTAATATATGTTATATATAAAACCAATGTACTCTATATATGTATATGTGAGAGTAAAAATTATATTTTTTTTGGTTGTATTGAAATATTTTAAAATAATACTTAACCTTAATTTTTTTTAAATCATTAGACTTTTTAAGAGTGCTACGAATATATATTATATATAAAACCAATGTAATATATATATATATGTATATGTATATGTATATGTATATGTATATGTGAGAGTAAAATTTTTTTTTTTTTTTGTATTGAAATATTTTAAAATAATACTTAATCTTATTTTTTTTTAAATCATTAGACTTTTTAAGACTGCTACGAATAAATTTTAAGGGACACGTGGTTTCGATAAAGTTTGGATCTTGATTTAAGTTCGGAATTTTTAAAAATATTTAAATTTTAAATTATTCTTAAGAAACACGTGGTTTTGATAAAGTTTGGAACTTGATTTAAGTTCGGAATTTTTAAAAATATTTAAATTTTAAATTATTTTTTAATATTATCATAGGATTAGAACAAATTTGATAGATTGTTTTATCATCCATAAGTTTGGAATTAAAAAAATTAAAAAGAAATAAAAGAAATATATTTAAAAATATGGTTAAGAAAAATATTTTTTTTACATGGATGATATTGAAAATTATATTGATGATGATGGTGGTGGTTAACGTTCACTGAGATCAAAATTGGTATATCAAACTTTAAGAAAAGCAAGAGATTACTTGGATTTCTTTAAAATGTTAGTTGAACACTTGAAAAGCATTAAGAGAAGCGTTCCAAGATCACTAAAGTTTTTATGACTTAGAAGGTTGGGAAGATCGGTATTATGACAAATATTTGGAAATTGGTATCTAATTTGGGTATATGTAGGACATTCTAGGAGAAAGTGTTTTTCATCTTCAACCCTCTTGGTGTCACAAAGGTAACATATTATTTCTTGCCATGGTGTTTTGGGGATTGTCCAACACCCAATTTCACTATGCAACTCATGAG
>ML804195.1:54564-74935 GCA_009831015.1 Picea engelmannii | reverse complement strand
AGTCGGTGCTCTAAAGAGGATTGGTGTCCTTCACAAACACAAGATTGTTCTTTATAAACTTTGTAATGCTTGTTGAAGTATACTTATATAATTGAATGTTTAAATACAAAGTCCATTGTTGATCAATAGTGATGATAATTAGAATAACAAATTAATTACTAATTGTTTAAAAAAGTAATATTGATTCACACCCCCCCCCCTCCTCTCAGTATTTCCAACACTCACTTCGATGAGGAGGATGGAATATGGTGTATTTCCCTTAATTTTGAGATTATAAGTTACAAAATTCTTTTGGATCTGCTCTATCTTTCTCTGGGATTCTCGAGAGATATTGCATCCCCAAACTTAACATCACTAACAAGAGTCTCAAAGAGGAGTTTTTTCTTATCTCATAGCCAAATGTCTGCTAATTTACAATTATTTTCAAGCCCATAATAAGTTTTCCACCCTCCATTTATCATTTTCTCAATGCTATACTTTTAATTAATCTTGTGATGAACATCAATTCCAAGATACTTGTATGATATCATAGGTGTTCGTGTTGGATTTAATGATCATAACCTTTGTTTTGTCAATGTTTACAATCATACATAATAAAAGCAAAAATCCTTAAAAATTAAATTTCAATGTATATTTATATGTTTTTATATTTTTAATATAATATTATAAATAACAAAATATTTTGTTCCCTCTTTTTAAAGTACTCATATCATCTTCCCTCTTCTCCATGCTAATGCTTTTAAATACATGGGTAGTCATGTTGATGGTAATGAGTTACGAATCATATAAAAAGAATTTATTAATTATGTTAGAATTTGTTTTTTTTTTTAAATATGGTTAATATTTATGGTAGATTAGTACTTTTAATTTGTTAAATATGTATAGATATATTATTAGAATTGTTATTTTTTTAACAAACAAATTATTTTTAAAATTTAAACTTTATTTATTAATAATGATATAAATATGTTAAAATTGTTATTTTTAGCAAATAAATTATTTTTAAAATTTTAACTTTATTTATTAATAATGATATAAATATGATTGGGGTTGGTAAGTGGGGTTCTCTTCAGCCCTAGGGAACAATCATTCTCACTTTTGAATTAAAATTTTAAGTTTATTCATTAATAATGATATAAATATGATTGGGGCCGGTAAGTGTGAGAGGGGTTCTCTTCATTCCTAGGGGAACAATCATTCTCACTTTTGAATGTGGTCTAGGGAAAATGACAAATAACAAAGCAACCACACATGGACTCTACCAAGGGATTAAGCTCACCGTCATGCACCAGATCACCAACCTCACTTCAGTCTTATTATCAAGCACATTGTCTCAAAATCTACTCCTTCAGATGCTTGATTAAATTCTATCCTAGCTTGAACCCGACATATCAACAAAACATTTGAATCTATAGTTTGGTTTCACATCTTATACTAGAATAATAGGTTAGCCGATAACAAAGCTAACCTGACAACTTGCAAAAGAAAGGTGGGGTACTTTTTATTAATCAACATAGATATGAATGTCCCATCCCCTAAGCAATCATTTGGGAAAATGGCACTAGGAAAGGAGGGTCTTTTTCATTCATCAAGTACAAGAGGTATATGACTCCCACCCATCGACTTATGTTGCATTTATTCACCACCTTGGCTAATGAATAACCTGCATCATTTTTATAGCTCCATGATGGGTTAATGGGATTTCATGGACTCCAAGCTCGCTCTTGGTTTAGCCATTTCATGTGGGGTAGTGGTGTTATGGATTTCTGGTAGTTGGGTCTCAGGCCCCCAACACTCTCGAAATTGGAATATGCAAGGGATTGTGCCCTTCTCTCGTAGTGCAATTTCCTAAACTTCTCCATTTTATTTTAGTAAGATCAATTTGTGCTCTCTCAACCTATCTTCTGCTTTGGGATTTATGTGGTTCAAAAAGAAGTGATCAAAATCACGATATTTTTATTTATTTTTAAAATTCTAAGGTTTTATAATAAAATCATATTTTCATTTATTTTTATAATTATATAGTTTTATATTACTTTGTTGTGGCTTTATAATAAAACCATATTTTTCATTAAATTAAAAGTGTACCTGAACCAATGAGAATATTAAGGCCCCACATATACACATAATCATAATAAAGGCATTAAGGACCCACCTTTGTCTACCAACAACCTCTCAATAATCTGATACGTACCTCATGTTTTTTTTTAAAACAAATAATTTAAGACATTGTCATCATCAAGATTTTATACATTTTGTAAGATATTTTAAGAGGATAAGCCCATTTCGGCATTAAGGACCCACCTTTGTCTACCAACAACCTCTCAATAATTTGATACGCACCTAATGTTTTTTTTTAAATCAAATAACTTAAGACATTGATTAATGTTTTTTTTTTTTAAATCAAATAATTTAAGACATTGTCATCATCAAGATTGTATACATTTTGTAAGTTCTTTTAAGAGGATAAGCCCATTTATATCATATATTTTTCTTTTGTAATAGTTGATGACAATAACACATATAAGACCCACCTTTCTTTTTCTTTATCTCAACCTAATGTAGGGCACGTATGGGATAATGTGTTATCATAATTAGGATTGGAATGTTTTTCTTACCAATCAAATATTAAATGTTATTTTTAATCGCAGTCTAAATGTTATATGAAATAATAAAAAAAAATTGAGTATATTTGTTTGAAATCTAGTGAGAAATTGTTAAATTTACATATTTGAGTGATTATTTTTGTGTAATTCAAATACCCCAAGGGTTTTTCAGCATGTTGAATCCATTTCTGCATTCAGAAATGGATTTTGAACAACAAAAAATAGTGATTTTGTGGAAATTTATATTGTCAGATTTCGACAAAAAAAGACATTTCATAGAATAATTAGCCAATGCCTTACTTTTATACTTTTCACTATGTTGGATGAAGAAAAGTTTAGAAAATATAAAGTTGATGGTTATTTTGTAAATTTGTTATTTATTATTTTCTATAATTATATGAAGATTGTTCTGTTGTTGTTGTTATTGTAAAAGTCTATTTGAATGTATGGTAATTCAATTTTCAGTTATAATAGTGATTGATAATTTAGTGGGACTGAACGAAATGTGGACCTTAATTAGATTAGAATAGAAGATCTTACAACACACTCCTATTTGAAATGGTCAGTTTGAGTTGATTGACCTAGCCCCTTGGGATGTGTGTCTGTGTGTAGTCCAAGGGGTTAGTTCAACATGCCAATGTTGTTGGGCATTTGGTTAGCTCTATACTAATAGGTTCCTAGTTTGAATCCTCTTGGGGAAGCATAATAAACTAAATCGATGAATTTATTAAGGATACCATCCACGAATGTGAGGAAGCATCTATGGGTTTCCTTACCAAGATTTCCTTAATACAAGGAAATCTTGGTAAGGAAACCCAATAGATGCTTCCTCACATTCGTGGATGGTATCCTTAGTAAAGTAATATATTTCACAAGAGCTAGAAGATTTTTATTCATTAAAAGGGGTGTAGACTAAACCATTGAGTACAAAATTAAGAATTGATTTACAGAGCAAAATTTCACTTTTTTCAGACCAGCTATCTTCCATACATCTACATTGTCCCTATAATTCCTCCACTGCCTAAGACTACTACTAAGCTTAACTGAGTAAATTCGGTAAAAAATATCGGGTATGCATACAAAAAAACAAAACATGTCTAATTTTAAGGCAGGAAAATCCTAGACCTCTTCCTTTTTGACATCTTCATCACTTGACGATGCCATTGAGACATTTAAATCTGGTAACAACTGTGCCTCTTGTCTGGATGAGCAACCCATGGCCATACCAAGAGCAGAGATCTCAAGTGCCTCATTCTGTTGTGCCAATTGTTGCTACAAGAATTCCTCTTGACTACGCAAGAAGTCAACCTCGTCATGTAATTGTCCCACTAAAACCTTGTGTTATGCCAATGTATCCAAAGCAAAGGAAACTATAGAATTAAGTGCATTCACCTTAATAACTAGTCTTCAAATATCCATAAATTTATTGTCCCTCACTTCCTCATCCTAGGACTTTACATTCATATCGGTCTCCATAACTATCAGATTGCTCGAAGCCTTGTGGCAATGGAAAAGAAGAAATTGAATGCCCAAACAAAATACGAACGAACCTTCAGGACCGCCGCTCCCCAAAATGAGACCAAACAACAGCCAGGATGGCTAGGAAACAACGAGTATAATGCTTTCCCGATTCCAGAATAATTTTATCAGCAAACTTTCGACTAACCATATAATCTTCAGGACGACATTTACAGAATGAATATCATAACTTCCCTTCCAAATAAAATCCATACATACACATCGTACCTTACCATCGCTTCCCACATAAATTCGAATGAATTCGCCTTGCGAGCACTCGAGCCAGCTGACATCAGAGCCTGAATTTACCATCGTGACTTGTACTTCCTCCACCCGAGCATTCTCTTTCATTATGGAAACTTTTCGATCTGAAGTCATATCCATCGATCTAGGAACGAATTTGTACTTGGCTCGTACCATCTCCCAGGATCTCCCACAAGCCAAAGTACTTTTCCCACTTGCGGAACTCATTATTTGCAATGCCCGTTTAGCCTGAGATAATTATTGCAAGACATTATTTGTGTTCCTTCCACATGCTAGAATGAACTGTCATGCCCTCATAACCATAATAAGACTATAAATTAACACTTGCATGAACCTTCCACTCTGAGGCATAATAGAAACATCTAGCCCCACGTGGACCATACGGGCCCCACTTAATTGCCAAGCCCTCTTCATTAAGGAGGAGTGAAAAATTTCATTGTCCCACAAACCCCCAAGGAACCAGGGACTAAACCAATGGCTCTATTATCAATTTCATCTGCTTCTTTGTTATTTTCTCGGAGGATGTGGTAAAAATGAACATAGAGATTGGTCAAAGAAAATTTAATTTGCTCTGTGATGACCTTCAAGCTAGATTCTTTGGGAGGGGTTCCAACAAAAAAATATTTGATAGTGTTTTTGGAATCGTCCACAATACTCATATGCAAAATTTGTTTTTACTTTTCTAACTACACCTCCTAGTAGCCTGCATAGGTTTCTACCTTATTATTCGAGGTTATACCTAGATTCCAGTAGAAATATAATTCTCAAATTCCTCTATGACCATAAAACACCCCATCTGTGTCCCTTATAAAAACATAACATAAATTTACATTTAAAAATTAAAAATTAAACAATTATAAGATAATAAGTCTTTTTGCTTTTGAAAGTAAATTTAAAAACACTCCATTAACCTCTCTTCTTTTTCCATTCCTCATCAAACTAAAAAGGGACACTAGATTAAAAAAGGCCTGATAAATTATTATGGATTTGAAACTATTAAGTTTAGATTACACTCTCTTGATTCTAAATGATCTACAAGTTTTCAGGAGAACACGAAAAGATAAAGTTTAGACTACACTCTCTTTTTCAACAGAAATTTTTGTCAATTATATTAAAATATAATTTGTTTTTATGACTTGATTTACAATCACAACAAAGTATCCACTGTTGAATATATCTTTCGCCTACATTGGTCTTTGAGCCAACAAGAAGGTGAAAGATCATAGATAGAACTAAAGTAATAGACACTGCTATTTACTTTAAGCTAGCGAAAAAGAGTAAAGTCCATAGTACTAGATGTCACATATACTAAAAAACAAAATAGCAGCATAAGATATTATCCTTCGCTTGTGCTGGAATGTCCACAAATGAATTGTTGATGCAGGTCCTAATATATCTTTAGTGTATGTATAGAGCCCTCATGTCCTTCAACCCAATGATTGTAGGAGATTATGCCAGCTTTTTTCAGAAGTGTTGCCTTTGATAAATGATCTGCTTCATTGTTGTGCTCACGATAAATATCATTAAATTTGAGCTTCCTGAAAGTGGGTTGTAGCAGTCCAATTATGTCCTTCCAGGCCATAAGAGAGATGGCTTGTAGCTTACCCTTGTTGTTCAACCATTCTATAATAATTCTAGAATCCCCAAGAATTTGAAGGACTTCAATGTTTAATGTGGATGTCAAGTGTAGTGTGGCCCAGGCACTCAATAATTCTTCCCTGGTGTTGGTACCCATGCCACAATTGAAGGTCCATCTGTATTGTGAATTCTTTGTGACTCTAATAAAGTCTCCCGCTCCACTCAGTGTGCCATTGTGCTACGCTACTCCATCAAACCACCCCATAGGTGTATCCTCTGTAATATATGTCCTATTTTTTTTTATCTATTTTACCACTTTACTTGGGTGTATGACTTTCCAATTTTTGAGCATACCAATTGTTTTATAGGCAACAATGCTTGTAGAAGGGGGCCCATTATCAAAGACTTTTTTGTTCTTATCCAGCCATACGAACCAACAAACTAGAGAAGGGAGATATTTTAAGTTGTGTTCCTTGGTTGTCCAATAATCATAGCAAGCATATATTGTAGTCCCATCCCAAACAATGTTTATATTTTAATTAAGAGTAATTGTGTCCCATACTTGACGTGTGAAGGGGCACTTAATAAAGGGACACAACATTGTCACTTCATCTCTATAACATAGTTGACATATGTTGGGACCAACCCAGCCTTTCCTTTGAAGATTATCCCAAGTGTTTAATTTGTTTTCTATAGTTAACGAGGTGAACAACTTGATCTTTTGTGCTATGTTCTAGGACCATAAATTTTTCCTCCATCCATTAATGTTATTTTGCCAGAGTGAATTTGTAATGGTGGTGTAGACATTCTTGACAGTTAAGTGACCCGATCTGTCACCCCCTGACCACATAAGTTGATCATCAATATCGTGTAGTTGTATGCCCAAGCGTGAAAGTTCCATGCAGTAATTATCCCACTCCACTGTGAGCTCTGCGGGTAGGTCAAGCTCATGACTAGTTTTCCAGTTGTCTGATAGGATTCCATATTTGGTGCTTCCTCTTGCTTGAAAGAGGTACCTAGTATTTTTTGTATTTAGGTGTGTAATCAGCCGTGGAGATAGGTAGGAGGCCTTATCCAGTCCCATAATACAATCCCTGCCAAGAATAATTGTGTGACCTGAGCTCGACTTCCAACATAGCCAATGAGTTATCCAATTTATCGTTTTTACCAGGGTTCTCCAAATTTGTGAGGTCGCCCTTGTAGTATTTGTCGTAGTCCTTAGCCAAGTGGCCACCGAAACGTGGGGTAGATATTTGCCTTTAATAACAGAGTGCCATATGCCCTCTTTTATCAACACGAGCCAAAGTGAGTTGACAGTCAATGCTTTGTTAAATTGAAAGATGTTTTTGATTCCCCATCCACCCTTGTTTTTTGGTTTGGTCAAAAATTCCCAATTACAAAGATGTTACCGAGAATGATCAATATTACCCGACCCAAAAAAATTGTAAGTTAATTTTCTTGATTACACTCTCTTGATTCTAAATGATCTACGAGTTTCCATGAAAACACGAAAAGATAAAGTTAATGTTTATGTGAGAGTTTCAATGTCCCCAATCCAAATCAACTATTAAATTCATTAATTACATTGCCATATCACTTATGATATATGGACTCTCTAGATTTTAATAAGAATATTTGATATAACATCTTTTTTATATAAAATTCAGATTTTTTGAAATATAAGTTTACTAAAGTGTATTATTTTATTTTTTTAACTTCAAATTNTACATTGCCATATCACTTATGATATATGGACTCTCTAGATTTTAATAAGAATATTTGATATAACATCTTTTTTATATAAAATTCAGATTTTTTGAAATATAAGTTTACTAAAGTGTATTATTTTATTTTTTTAACTTCAAATTTAAAAAAAAAAAAAAAATTAAAAAATTGAATTGATCTCTATGCCACGGTTTCAATGTCCGACCACGGTTCTAATGCCCCAATCCAAATCAACTTGAAGTTCATTAATTAGATCTCCATATCACTAGTTTCTTTAATTTTACTATAAAGTTATATGAATTTTTATTCTTTGATTTTATTATAATAAGACATATATGAATTATGCGAATTTTTATAATCTCCATATCACTATTTTCTTTAATTTTGTTATAAAATTATATGAATTTTTATTCTTTGATTTTATTATAACAAGATTGCATGGCAGCGTATATATGCCGCTATGCAGGTATAATAAAATAAAATAATAGTTGTATTGAATCCACCGCATGCGTCGAGATGAATAACAAATTTATTTGTTGAATATGGTAGGCAAACGTCATCTCATTAAAGGAGGTTGAAGATCATTCAGCAGTCGTTGAAGATCCTTACGCAGCCGGGGCAATAAGAGATGCATTTGAACAACGAATCACAATTTAGAAAAATGTTTTAAAATAATTAAAAAAAACAAATTGTAATGTTATACCTTTAAAAATGCTCAAAATTATTTTGGTCAAACCTCAGCTAATAGACGATCAATAACATATCCAATATTATATACCACAGCAAGCGGGCAGGTATAATAACCAATATCCCTTCACATTATTTTGAATGATCTAAAAAAAAACTCAATTTCATAAAACATTTAGATTATACATTGTAAAACGCTCAAACTTATATTTAAGGTTAACACTCAAAATTTGTAATATAAAAATAAAACTTATATTTAAGTTTAACCCTTAAAAAAATTGTGAAAAAAAAATACAAATGCCATCAATTTTGAATTGTACAAAATATTATATTATTTTATTTTAACTTTAACACTCAAATAATTGTGAAAGAAAAAGTACAATTGTCATCCATTTAAATCCTACCTACCTACATGGGCGATTTTGAAAAATGGATTGGCGCCGAGCGAACTGGCGAACCAGGTTACCTGAGGAAGATCCCTGATCCCGAACTCTCCTCCACATAACCTTATACAGCAGACCTCCACTCCCTGACATCCATCCGCTTTTTCCTCAGTGCCTGCAGTCGCCATACTTTATTGAGAGTGTTGTCCCTTGGTCTGTTTATGAACCTCCTCTCCCTGTTTTTCTTTTTGTCTTTTAGTCCAGATCCTGTCTGCTTTTTTCTCCCTTTTTTTCCTAACCTGTTTTCCTCTGGCCCCATCGATTCTACTGCAACCTAACCCTCCCCTCGACCTGTGGGCCGGAGACGGTTCCCCAGTCTTATTTTAAATGGACCCCCTTACCACTACTCTCATGCAACCAATGGATGAACTCCTGTGGAAACAGGAAGGCTTATTCGATCTTGCAGACTCCCTGGAAAAAAGGTGTCCCCCACCTCCCCCCGAGTCCCTCTCAAACTGTCCCTATACGTCCACAGTATCTATTGCTGATACGTTTTTTTCTCCTCCGACAAGCTTTCCTGCCTTGAAATCTCATTCATTGACCCCTGTCAGACCACTCCTTATAGATCCAAACAAGGCTCTCCCTTCGAATACCCTCAGGGCCTCTTCCCTCCCCCTTCGTGAAGCTTCCATCGGTCAAAAGCAGTGGAAAATAAACAGAAAATCCAAGCGCCTGGTGCTGGGGGATGATATAGGCTTGGAAAATCTCTGCAAAATGTCTGTTTGCGCACTTGTAGGCCGCATATCCTACAAAATCTTAAACCCCCAGCCACTGGAGGACTGGATGAAGACAAACTGGTTACCACTTTTAGGCTACTGCCCAGGAGTCTTATATCTCAAAAAAGGCTGGCTCAGTTTCTTATGCAGGGATCCTGAAGATGCTACAAAGCTCTTATCATCACTCTGGGTCTTTGGGGGAAGCAGCCTTATGCTAAAGCGCTGACGAATGGCTTTCAACCCTGAATCGGACTTCTTCCAACTCAGGCATCTCTGGGTGTTGCTTCCAGGCCTGCCTCTCCATTTCTGGACTGAAGAAGCCATCAAAGCCATAGGTGACTCTCTTGGCAGATTCATTGCCTTCGACCACTCTTCTCTCACAGGCTCCTCCAGGAAACTAGGCAAGGTTCTAGTTGAGATGGATCTATCGGTCGGACTGCCAGCAAACCTGGTGATTGAATGGAGAGGACGGAAGACTTTACAAACGCTGGCTTATCTCGGGCTTCCATTTCGTTGTAACAAGTGCCGAGAAACTGGTCATCTCCGCATTTCTTGCCCTGGTAAGTCCTCGACTCCTCTTTCTGAAGAAGATGACCTGCTTCTCAATCCACCTGAGTATGTGGACGTGGACCCTTCTCTGGAGACAGTGTCTACACATCCAGGTCCTCCTTCCCCCCCTCTACCTGGTCAACCTGAACCACTGTCTACCAAACTTTTTAATCTCTGTCCTTCTCTTTACAACTCCCTTACTGCTTCCGAATTGGTTTCCATCAACCGCTACCCTTGGCTCGCACCTATCCCTTCTGGTGTTCCTTCTCCAGATTTTGAGTTGTCACAAACTTCTGCTTCAAAGAAACAAGCTACTGTCATCTCCCCTCACACGATTTCCGAGCCCTCCAAAACCCCTATCCCCTCCATCCCTTTACACCCCCTCCCCACCCCTTTACCTACCTGTCAACCCTGTTTTCCAGCAGCTCTCTCCGATCCGATTGAACCCCCTGTAATTACCCCTGGTTACAGTCAGCCCTTCGAAAGTGAGGATTCTTTACTGGATGAGTTGCGCTCCATTCCCACTCCCCGTTTCATCCCGGACTCCTCTACTCAACTCAATATTTACCGGGGAAAGGAAATTATCCATCATTCTACTGGTGATGGTCCATCTTCGTCAACTCTCCCGGATAAAGACATAAAATCATTTGCCTGGTCGCGTGGCTTGGGAGTTGATCTATCTCCTCTCCAAACGAGAAGCTCCAAGAAAAAAAAGGAAGCACTTAATCCGCAACACTCCGATCCCCCAGCCCCGACACTTGACGGAAAGGCCCTTAGAGCTATGAAGGCCATAGCTCGTACAAAATAATGATTTTTCTCTCCTTAAACTTATGAGGGATCGGAGGCAACCTCAAGTCTGCAGCCTTCCGTAAACTTCTAGATCACACCTCTCCTGATGTAATCTTTCTACAAGAAACTCTATCGTCTGACCATCTTTCCAGAGCATTTTTGCACTCCTTCTGTCCAACTTGGGTCTCGGCAGCAGTTAGCTCACTCGACACTTCTGGTGGCATGCTTGTTGCCTGGGACCCGGATTACTTTGATCTGATCCCCTTCCTGACCTATGGAGGTATATTGATGCTGGGTCATTGTCTTGCTACAAACCAGGAGCTGGCATTCCTTAATGTATACGGTCCCTGTAAAGATAGGCGTCAGTTCTAGACTCAGCTCGCTAACTGTGGTATTCTGGACTTACCAAACCTCATCCTTGGAGGTGACTTAAACGTTACTCTCTCCTCGGATGAACACTGGGGAGGAAACCCCTCGCCTGGCTCCGAAGCGGCCTTCTACAAGGATTTATTCTCATCAAAGAACCTCATTGATATTCTGCCAAACAAGCTTGTGCCCACATGGCGTAATGGGTGTATTGGCAATGAGGCTATTGCTAGACGCCTTGATCGATTTTTACTCTCGGATAACTTTTTGACCTCCACAGTCTTCTCGTCCTCGTGGGTGGCACATCCGTATTTTTCTGACCATGCTCCTGTGTTCCTCAAGCTGTGCATTCCTCTCCGGCACAATTCTTTTCCCTATAAATTCAACCACCATTGGATTCTCTCATCAGACTATACCGATCTAGTCAAAGCAGTTTGGTCTGATCCGTGCTACCTAGCAGAATTGAACCCACAACGAAGAATAGTATGGAAGCTCAAAGATTTAAAGGCTCGAACTAAGTCCTGGCAATTCTGTAAAAATCAAGAGGAGGCGGCCCGTCTTGTTAATCTGGAATCTGAGATCAGATTTCTCATCGCCCTCTCATCAACTTACGCCCTTTCCGTGGAAGACTCTGAAATCCTAAAATTGCTTGAAAGCAGCAGAAATGCTTTGCTCAGCGATGAGGAAAAACGTTGGAGGCTCCGCAGCCGTGCGACGTGGCTTCAGTGGGGCGACTCCAATACCAAATTTTTTCACACTCTAGCCAGTTTTAACAGAAACAGGAAAATCATCTGGTCTATCCAAAATGATCGGGTTGAGATCCTCCGCGGGCAAGTTGCCATTAAAGAAGAGGTTGTCGCCCATTTTACTAATCTCTTCAAAGCAATCGATTGTCCTCTCCATAATGACAAACTGGAAATTGCCAGCCTGTATCCTAAGCTAGTATCGACTACTGAAGCCACGGAGCTCTTTAAGCCCGTCACCCTACAGGAAATAAAAGATATTCTGACCCATTTCAAAAAAGAAAGAAGTCCAGGCCCTGATGGCTGGACGACATAATTTTTTTCTCATTTTTTTGATCTCGTTGGATCGGATCTCCTTCAGATGGTGGAGGACACCCGCATCAAAGGTAAGGTCATTAAAAGTCTCAACGCCACTTTCCTGGTTCTGATACCAAAAGAAAACAACTCTGTCACCTTCAATGATTTCAGACCTATATCATTGTGTAATCTCATCTATAAGATTGTTTCTAAGGTGATCTCCAACCGATTGAAACCCTATCTGGAAAGAGGCCTTTCAGCCGAACAGTTTGGCTTTTTAAAAGGCAGAAGAATTCAAGACGCCATAGGGGTGGCCCACGAGTACATTCATTCCATTAAACAGAAGAATTTAAAGGCCTTAATCTTGAAACTAGATCTAAAAAAGGCGTTTGACAGCATTGATTGGAGTTTTCTGCGGATTGTCCTTCTATCGGCGGGTTTTGGTGACAATTTTACTGCCTGGATCCTTTCCTGTGTTTCTAGTGCTAACTTCGCTGTGTTGATTAATGGGGAGGCCACCAGCTTCTTCCCATGTGAGAGAGGGCTCCGGCAGGGATGCCCACTCTCCCCTTATCTTTTTATCTTAATGATGGAGAGCCTCAGCCTCATCCTCACAAAGTTCTGCTCCGTTCACAACATCTCTGGTATCAAGGTTTCTAAACTCAGCAAAATTATCCATCTTATGTTTGTTGACGACATTCTCCTTATATCGTTAGCAGAAATCTCAGAATGGCTGATTATTCTTGATGCACTTCATCTTTTCTGCTCCATCACTGGTCTGTCCATAAACGCTAAAAAAACTACTGTTCACTTTTGGGGTCTTTCTGAAGCTGAACTGCTACTCTTCAAAGCGTCCCTTCCTTTCTCATTTATTGATCTAATTGAAGGTTTTAGGTACCTGGTTTATAGGCTGAAACCGGATGCTTCTTCACCTGCTGATTGGAGCTGGCTTGTGGCCCTTTTTGAAAGGAGAATAGGATACTGGGGAAATAAATGGCTCTCCCTGGGTGGCCGCCTTATTCTCGTCAAATCGGTTCTGGAAGGTCTAGCTGTTTATTGGATGATGCTTGAACGGATTCCCAATAGGATCATTATTTTGCTGCGTAGGCTTGCTTTCAATTTCCTATGGAACGACCATCCCAGAAAGTGCCATTTTCACCTTTGCAGTTGGCAATCTCTTTCCAGGCCCCGTAAGGTGGGGGGTTGGGGACTCAAGAACTTATCTCTTTTCAACACGACACTGCTGGCTGTATCTTTCTGGAGAGCGGTGACCCTCGATAGCATCTGGTACCGGGTCATCAAGGACAAATATCTTACATCCTACCCTCTCTTCCAATGGTTGCGTAAGAAGTCACACAAACTGAGAAGGGCTTCTCCCTTCTGGAGAGGACTGATTTCGGCTTCTCCAGTAATCTTACATTGGCTCCGCTGGCTGCCCGGATCGGGAACTGAAATCTTAATAGGGAGAGACAAAATCCTCGGTTTGGACAACCGATCGATACTCTCCTCACCTCTCCGCGAGCGGCTTTCTTCTTTAAATCTGGTTCACTTGTCACAGGCAAAATCGGCAACACACATGTTCCCTCACCCTGATCTTTGGTTACATAGTAGTGTACTTTTGTTGAGAGGTCCGTTGGCGAGTGAATGGGATGCCTTTACTAGTGCTCTTAAATCGGCTGGCATAGCCTTAAATGGAGGACAGGATACCCTCATTTGGGCTGGAGGAGATGCCTCGGGTCATCTAACTGTAAAAAATGTCTATATGGCTCTTTTACACCCACTGGCTATGGCTGCTTGTTCCCCGAGACTTCTTTCTATTTGGAATTGGCCCCTTCCATTGAAGCTTCAGCTCTTATTTTGGATGTGCGTTCAAGGTAAAATCCTCACCTGGGAGGTGCTTCGGAAGAGGGGCTGGCATGGACCCAGCCGCTGTGCCCTTTGCAAAGATGTTGCAGAAGATCTACACCACCTTTTCGTTCATTGTGCCTTCTCTATTAATCTATGGAATTTTCTCAAACTACATTTCTCTCTCACAACAGACTGGAAAGGCAACTCTCTCACTGAGTGTTTCATCTCTTGGACCTCGGCTTCAACGACCCCTCATTCCCTGGCGGCACATGTTTGCTGGCAGACTTGGAAAGAGCGTAATCTGGCGGTCTTTGAGGGTAGGCCTCCCTCCCTGCAAGTGGTTCTCCATCGCATCCTTTCCACCTTTCAGCTACAACAGAAGCCTATAAAATACATACAAGTCAAAGCAAGGGACTACTCGATTGTTGAAGGATCCAATTTAATATGCTTTGATGGAGCAGCTCACTCGAATGGGCTCTGCTGTGGGGCGGGGGGCACTCTCAAATCCCACCCCTCGAGGATCACAAACTGGTTCTTAAACTGCGGAGTAGGTTCAAACACTAAAGCTGAACTTATGGGCCTGTGGGTTTCCCTTACTCTGGCGTCCTGGTGGTCTTTAAATCATCTTCTTGTTTTAGGTGACTCGAGGATTGTGATTGACTGGATCAATCACATTTGTAATCTCCATTCTATACACATCGAAGGCTGGATGCAAAGAACGAGGGAGCTATCAACCTTATTCTCCGACATAAAATTCCAGCATATCTCCAGATCGTTTAATTCTGAGGCAGATTCACTCTTCAAACGTGCACTTGGCTCAGAGGTTGGAATGCTATATGTTTATCATTGTGATGATGGACAAGATAGTCCAATCTCTTCCATCAACTTATTTGAATGATTCGTTCTCTCTCCTTTCTGTCGACTAATAGCAGTGTACAGGATCGATCCTTTCATCATTGTCACCCTTTTGACAGTTGCTCCGTTTTGACTGATGCCAGCGTATCGACTGTACTCAACTGTCACAGATCTTACTTGATAGTGCTGATCCTATTATCCTTTGCATTCTGTGATAATAGTTTTACCGGTGCAGGCATTGACCAGCACTGTCCAATATTTTCGGGGGGCTTACTTTTGTTGTATGCTGTAACAGAGTTTAATTCTGCACTTTGTCATTTCTTTGAACAGTGACATAAGCTTTCTGGACCGTTCTTTTTACCAGTGCCGATCAGCGGTTCGAGCCTCGCTGATGCATGTTTTGTAAAAGAGTTTATACTTATATAAATTTGAGAACAACTTTTTCTTGGAAAAAAAAATCCTACCTACAAAATATTATTTTATTTTATTTAAATGTGCCTAGGAAAAAGGTACCCATTAAATAAGAACAACCAAAAAAATAAAAAATGCATATCCATACCAAAAAAGAAAGGATTATTTATTTAACAAGATGGACCCACAACTTTTGACAATATATATAAAAAAACAAGAAATATTTATTACAATAACATTGGGGGAAGTGAAGGCAGCAATAAAACTTCAAAATTTTTAGCCAATAAGATATCACATAAATGAAATTTAAAATTTAAAATAAATAATTATTTTTTAAAACTTTAGATAAAGGAGTGTATATTTTATGGTCAACCATAAACTAATAGAAAATCAAACCTAACTCAAAACAATATACTATGCCTATCGACAAATATAATAAAATATACATGAATTATGTGAATTTTTATAATTTTCATATCACTACTTTCTTTAATTTTTACTTTCTTTAATTTTATTATAAAATTATATGAATTTTTATTCTTTGATTTTATTAAAATAAGACATACATAAATTATGTGAATTTTTATAACAGTATTTGATGTCGCATCTTCTTTATTATGAGATTCACATTTCGTTTGAAGTACAAGTTTATGAAAGTGTAGCATTTTTTTTTAAATTCAAATTAAAAGAAAACAAAAAAAAGATTGATGCTTATGTCATGGTTCCGTGGTCTCCAATCCAAATCAACTCTTAAGTTCATTAAATGTAACGTCGTATCACTTCTTTCTTTAATTTTATTATTATAATAAAGAATACATATACTATATAAGTTTTTTCTAAGAATATTTAATTTTATTATTATAATACTATATAAGTTTTTCTAAGAATATTTAATGTAATATCATTTTTAATATTAAATTTAAATTCATTTAAAATACATTTTTAAGAATACATATACTATATAAGTTTTTTCTAAGAATATTTAATTTTATTATTATAATACTATATAAGTTTTTCTAAGAATATTTAATGTAATATCATTTTTAATATTAAATTTAAATTCATTTAAAATACATTTTTCTAAGAATATTTAATGTAATATCATTTTTAATATTAAATTTAAATTTCATTTAAAATACAATTACATAAAAATTTAATGTAATATCATTTTTAATATTAAATTTAAATTTCATTTAAAATACAATTACATAAGAATGTTTTTTTTTTAATCTCAAATAAAAAAAAATCATAACTAACATACTCCTTAAATCGGTGAATGAGAATATCAAAGTAAAAAGTGCAGTAAATAAAACCTACTTAAAAGCAAAGTTAGATATACTTTTATTTAGAAAATTGAAGTATACCACATCTTATCTGTAAATTGAAAAAATAGCAAGTTTCCTCTTTTTTTTTCGCCGATTCTTCAAATTCAGTAAAAATGGGACCAATCCCCACATTGTGTATTGGTACATACAAACGATAAAATAGCTTTGCCTCTCCCTGCTATTATGTATGAACAGAATTGTTTTGAACCTGTTCCATCATTAGCAATGTCCAAGTGAATAGATGTTCACCTTCGAGATGATCTGGGTCTAGCTCGATAGCATGATCTCTTCCAATCCAATGTGAGAAAGTTACATAGTGTCTATTTTTCTGATAAAAAAATGGGTGTTTGCATTTAATTTTTAGAAAGTACAATAAATGAAACATGAGTTATCCCTAAACCATAATCAAACCAACATCTTATAACATATTATAATATGACTAAAAGTCAATACATTTTTTCCACGAGAAAAAGTGCTCTTTATATTCATAAGGATATAAAATTTTACAAATCCGTCTTTTCTATCAGCCGCAAAAACACAGAGGAGCTGTACAAAACTTTGATCAAATCCATCAACCCCTACAATCAAGTCAAAGATAAACCAACAAAGCACCGCAATCAGATGAAGCACCAAATCAAATCCTGATCTTGTAGGCAAGTCCTTCAATGCCATCCTCCCAAACTGAAAAACAAATTTGGCTCGATGGATGATGCAGAGCTTTTTTAGAGAGGGAGTCAGCCTCGCTGTTTTCCTCTCTAAAAATGTGCTGGAAGGTGAGGTTTCTAAAATGATGAGAAGCATCTTTCGTCCTTTCTTTCCAGCAATCAAGTGTTGCCACCTTGAAGTCAGCTCGACCGCTCAGCCAGTCAATAGTATTCTTAGAGTCTCCAAGAAGTAACAGAGTGTCGGTGTAACGACTAGCTAGAACTAGTGATGCCCAAGCCCCAAGAAGTTCAGCCTTTGCGTTTGAACCCTAACCGCCATTCAAAGTCCAGCGAATATAAGTGTGGGGGTTAAGAGTGATTTTCCCCCCAGCTCCACAAAGAGTACCTCTTTGTTGGGAGGCTCCATCGAACCAGGCCACCGCCCTATCGATAGGAATGCGAAAAGATTGTCGGAGAGATGGTTTAGCCTTCAAGTTGTTGCCAGAAAAGTGCGCCTCTGCTAGCAAGATGGTTGACACTGAAAGTATAGAAGGTGTCTTCTCGTTAAAAATAGCTGCATTTCTAGTCTTCCAGACTTGCCAGCAAAGGTGGATCGGAAGCAGAGTAAATGTGTTGTTGTTTGTGCACCAGTTTTGGAAGCATGCCAGAACGTTGATTCTTGTCCAGTGCAAAGTGAAATTTAAAATCGATGCAAGGCGCGTCCAGATCTCCCGGGTAAATGTGCAGTGGATAAAAACATGCTGCGTAGATTCATTGTTACACTTGCAGAGAGGACAACGACTAGGACCGATCCAGCCGCGGGCTTGTAAATTATCCCAAAACATTAATTTGTTCTCCAGAAGTAGCCAGGCGAACAGTTTAAGTTTTGTGGGACATTCATTTCTCCAAATCCGTTGTCTACGGCTGGGTTTTATTGGTTTCCAGATACGAGTAGCTAAAGCATGGTAAACATTCTTGGCACTGATCTGGCCAGAACCGTTACCCCCTGTCCAGATGAGCGAGTCTTCTTTGGGGTGTAATCTTACGCCAGCTTCAATGAGCATTTGAGTGTAGCTGTTCCATTCAATCGTGGAGTTCGGATCCAGCAGGAGATCCGATCCATTCAGCCATGAGTCTCCCAGCAGGCTGCCATTGGACGGGGAGTAGAATTGATGAAGGTAGAAGAGGCTATTTTCATGAAGTTGCGCACAGAGGGATGGAGAAAGCATAGCCTTCCTACCCAAATCCAGTATACAGTCGCTGCCCACCTCAATCAGTCTACCGTCTCCAGGAGTCCAAGATAGCCAATTTAAAATAATCGAAAGAGTGAAAAGGAGATTATTCCAAGTTTGAGAGCCTTTTGACTGGCGCGCCTCAGCAAATCTGATCCAAATATGGAGCGGAAGTTGGTGGAGTTATTTTGCATTGATCACAGTGCTCCAATAAAAGTCAATACATGCACTACTCAATCCACAAAAATAACATTTAAAAAAAGTTTAAGTCTAGACTATTAGCAACAACATGCATTCATAACCAAAAGAAAACCTTATAAAAGACAAACTATTTTATTTATTTTTATGTGAAACTTTAAATGAATTTTGAATCATAATAATGTTTCTTATAAAATTTAAGGGTATATATTCAAGTTCAATTTATAAGTTTATAATGTCTTCAATTAAATTGTTATCTATCTTTAAGATATCATTATATTCTTTGAAACTATAAGGCTTTCTAAACTTAATTCAATTATTAGTTAATTTTGCTAGGCTACCCTCCTTGACTCTCCTTTTTTAGATTTTATTGATAAAAATATTAAAATAATTAAATATCCCCTCCTTTGTATTTTTTTTTTTTTTTAATTTATTTTTTTAGATTTTATTGATAAAAATATTAAAATAATTAAAATAATTAAACAAATGCAATACTTATTACACAAAATTAAAGAAAAATTGACTTTTATGTTTAACCAAACATTCAATCATTATTTCAATATTATTAATTTACACCACTTTTATGATAGCTATATTATATTTACATCAAATTATTATAATGAATAAAAAATATACAAAATATACAATCTTGTTTTTATACCTTGAAATATAGATAAACTAAAAAATAATAAACATGAAGGAATGTTTTATAATAACCATATTGAGGAAACAAAAATTTTTCATACTAATTGTGTAAATATTATTACAATAAATACCATTTAATAAATATGAAATGACATTTAGGTTATTATTTAACAAGATATTTAAGTAATGTTAATAGAAAAACAAATTAAATAAATTAAGTAAAAAGGTCAAATTAAACATACATATGGAGAAATGGTAGCCATAGATAATCCATTTAAGTTAAATCTTGCACTTTATGTAACTATTCAAAATATTGCCCATAACTTCAAAACTTTAAAAAATGAAGAGGGAATCAAATTGAAACTTGTCTACATTAATGCAGGCATTTGCACCTACTTCATCACGCAGAGACGTGCCTGGGTAGGTAGCACTGGCGCAGTCGAGGGGTTCTCATGCTCACTAGTTTCCCTAAATATTTCCTCAGTATCCTCAGGAGGAGGAGCACATGTTTCCTGGAATGGATAAGAGCGGGCAGGGAACAACTTTGATTGGCCAAAAATATTGCTGAACACCTCCTGGACAGGTTTCCAAGATGCAGAGCCCGTCGTGGCCGCGGCTTTCCAAAACTCACGAATGGACAATGCGTCGACAACTGTAGGGTTGAGAAAGGCGGTGAGGCCATGGGCGGCAAAGCGGTTGTCGTGCCAAAACTTTTTCAATGGGTGATTACCACGTGGATTCCGGAGCCCGAAACTGGAAGAATTTTTAATGACAATAATGATGGTTTCTCAAACCCTGCCAACCTATTGAAAGGTTTTGGACAATACTTGTCCCTAAGATACCTTCGGCATAAATATAATTTTAATGTATATATTTTTTATTTTTATTTTTTAACAAATTTTAATATATTTAATTTTATTTCGTTAAACAAT
>ML804195.1:36563-49366 GCA_009831015.1 Picea engelmannii | reverse complement strand
ACTGATGACTATTTCTTTTGCCTCATCCAAGACTTTTGTGCATTTATTGGTTTTGTCATATGTTTTCAACTCTTCTATTTATTTTGTTAGATAAACAACTTCAGTCTTTAATCTTTTGGTTTCTTCCTTGTTTTCTAGTTGAATCCTTTTGAGGTTGATGACTTCCAATTCCAATGTGTGGCACGATTCTTCCTTTTTAATCAACTGACTCTTCAGGGTTTCTTCACTTTCCTTAGCTTATTCAAGTTGATTCTTTAGACTGTTGACCATTTATTTTGTTTCTTCTAATTCTTCTGTGCATTTATTGAGTTTGTCATATGCCTTCAACTCGTTCATTTCTTTTGTTAAATCAACAACTTCAGTCTTTAATCTATTGATATTTTCTTTGTTGCCTTCTAGATGAATCTTTTGTTCTTGCTCTTCATGGTTGTTAGATTGATCTAAATGTTGTAGTAGCAACATATCTTTCTTTTGAAGTTTCTCCAACTTTTCTATAGTGCACATAGTTGTGTATTCGAGATTGTCAAGAGCCTCCAAAGGAACTTCAATATATATACCATTTCCTGGTTCCACACAAATATCTTCTAATGCAACTATAACATCGGTCTTAAGATTCAATATTTTTTCTTCAATGATTACTGAGGTATGCATCAATTCCTTGATGGATTTTTCTTATTCATTGATGATTAGGGATTGCATCAATTCATTGTTTGAGTTGTCGTATTCTTTGATGAATGGGGATTGCATCAATTCCTTGTTTGAGTTGTCTTCTTTATTGATGACTCGGGATTGCATCAATTCCTTGATGGTATTGTCTTCTTTTTCTGTGTTTTTTACTTTACTCTGATAAGATATCTCTAGTTGGAGCCGTAATACTTTAGCATAGGTGCAATGTCCCATATTTTCTTTGATTCGGTCTGACAGACCATTCTAGATTGCTTTTAATGCCATTGAATTGTTTCTCTTTGCTTATTTTCGAGTTTCGGATTTGTTTGTTGAAGTAATTAAGTACGAAGGCTTACTTACTATTGAGTCCCAAACTCTAGATCCTCTTGACTTTAGATATATTTTCATTTTTCCCTCCATGAAGAGTAGTCTGTTCCATCAAATAAAGGAGATTCATTTGTGGAGAGAGCCATTTGTTCATCCATTTGTGTGTTTAGTAGGATACTTCTTCTAGTGATTAGACTATTTTTCCTTGAATAAAGCTTGTTATGATACCAATTGTTGAAACACACACTGACACTGAGAGGGGGGGGGTTAATCAATGTCTAGAACTTTTGGCTATTTTTCACACTTTCATAGATTAACTAAATTAATTGAATAAGATATATGCAGATCAATTAACTATTAATAAACATATATAACACAAACTATATGAAGTAGATAAAATATCATTCTTTTATTTATTTAAATTGAATGGACATTGAATACAAGAAAAAACAATCATTTAATATCTTCAACTTCAACTGAATATGAGAGATCCAACTCTCGGATACAAGACCCAGCTTGTAGTTCTCAGATCCCACTGAGAAATGAGGAATCCAACCCTCATAACAAGACCCATATTGTTGATCTCAAATCCAACTGATATGTGAGTAATCCAATCCCCATGACAAGACTCAACTTGTAAATAGGCACCAACCCGATAGAATGAACTTTCATTCAATCCATTATATATATATATATATATATATATATATATATATATATATATATACCAAGACACCTTCTTCCCTCCATATTCATTTACTTATATAGTCCTTCAAAGGGTGTCACTTTGAAACAATGTGTTCTTTTAGAATGAAACATTGCACCCCTTCATTTAATTAACACAAATGGTAAATTTTAGTAATTGATTTCCGTACACCAATTTAGACACCGATTTTCATATGAATATTTTGAAGTTATGGAAACTGTTAAGAACTTGAATAGATCTACAAATATAATCACCACAAATACTGAATACACAATAGATCCACAAAGAAATATAGAAGAAACCACACTTTATTATTACCAAACCCTTGAGATAGGGAAACACCATACAATTGATCCTATTATGGAAGTGATCCTCTCCTATTCACTTGCCTCTTTGAGGGGGCATCCTCCTATTGAGCTATTGCTCACAAATACAATACTTGTTAATTACCAATGACTGAATAAAAAAGAACCACCAAAAATATACAATAACAATATGCAAAATCTCCTTTATTACTATCAAGCCCTTGAGGTAGGGCAACACCATACAATGGATCCTATTATGGAAGGGATCCTCTCCTGTTCACTTGCCTCTTCGGGGGGGCATCCTCCTAATGAGCTTCAGCTCCAAATATAATAATTCTCTTCATGTCTCATTACATTGCTTGAACCCATTTATATAGTGCTACCATCACAAAAACATTATAGAGGAGGAATCTTCTAGAAGTGGAACCTTCTAAGAAGTCCTCTTACATTTATTATATCTAATTACTCATTTATTATATCTAACTACCATAGTGGGCCTTATTTAATAATATAGTGGACTTAGTCCACCTTACATTGAATGACCTTCCCTNNNCCCCCCCCCCCCCACTACCTCTCTAGCTACCTTACATTCCATCCCCCTTATGAAAGCGTTGTCCTCAATGCTTGATGTACAACCATATATCAGGGTCTCATGGATAATTGTGGACCATAATGCTGAAGAAGACTGGAGAACCAAGGTCCCATGTAGAAAGAAAAACCATCATGCTGAAGTAGTCCAACCACCATTGTAAGCCCTGGTCCCATGTCCAAGTGCTCATGTGAACTCCCCATGGAAGATTTTGGAACCCAATAACCAACTCAAAATGATGCTCCAAAGACTGACACCTATCATCTGGATCCAAATAAGAAGATCCATCCACATAGTGGAAAAGGGTCGTAGCAGAATCTGGAAGGAATAATACCATTGTAGAATATGCAGGATGGACACTGGTAATAATCATTGGCTCTCAATTTGTCACATTGATGCTCTCTACAAAAGGTGGATTAGAGTCATCAAATAAAATATGAAAGTGGTTGTCATCCCAGAAATGACAACTATCCATATACCAATTATCACAATCAGCCTCAAAATCATACCAAGCATATATTTCTTGATTATATTCATCCCTGATGTCCGCCATAAGAAATATATGTTTCATGTTATCCAATGAATCTTGAATACTACAAAAACTATCATTGAGACCATTTGCAAGGTCATGCAATCTAGCATCCAATGTGTCATACAATTTGGATTTGAATGCTTCAAGAATTCCCTTGAGGGTTTGAGAGGAAATAGTCATATGATCACCCTATGAAATTTTCGGTCCCACAACCGTCACTAAAAAACCCAAAAAATAGAACAATAACTTACTGCATAAAATCACGGCGTTTTCCAGAAAAACCCTGAAAAACAGTTGAATTTAAAATGCTCATAACTTCACTTCCCGGACTCCGTTTTGGCTGATTGTTTTTTTGAAATTGGGTGAAATTGTGAGAGGAACTTAGATCTGTAATTTTTTTGGGAAAATTCGGCCTCCAACTGCTACAAAAATAAGAAAAAAATTGCACTGTCGTCTGTAGAAAAAACCCTGAAAAATTGCAGATTTTAAAACTTCAATATCTTGACTTCCCGGACTCCGTTTCGGTCGATTTGTTTTTTCAACTTGGGTTTTTTTCTGAGAGAAACTCAGATCTACAACCTGTTTCTGCAATTTTTTCACAGAAATATACCAAAAAATTTTGGAATGTCGCGCCCTCTTTTTTTCTTCTCTGAAAAACAAAATCTGCAAAAATAAAAAATATTTGCCCACAATGTCTGCCAAGGAAAGTGCTCTGATACCAATTGTTAAGAACATGAATAGATATTAAAATATAATCACCACAAATAATGAATACACAATATATCCACAAAGAAAGATAGAAGAAACCACACTTTATTAGAAGAAAACCCTTGAGGTAGGGCAACACCGTATAATGGATCCTATTATGGAAGGGATTCTCTTCTGTTCACTTGCCTCTTCGAGGGGGAATCCTCTTATTGAGATACCGCTCCAAATACAATATTTATCTTCATGTCTCATTACATTTCTCGAACCCCTTTATATAGTGCTACCATCACCTAAGAACATTATAGAGGAGGAATCTTTTAGAAGTAGAACCTTCTAAGAAGTCTTCTTACATGTATTATATCTAATTACCCATTTATTATATCTAACTACCATAGTGGGTCTTATTTAATAATATAGTGGACCTAGTCCATCTTACATTGAATGACCTCCACTATTATCACTATGGGCCCTCTGAGCCCTCCCACTACCTCTCTAGCTACCTTACAGAAACGAATTTTAAAATTCTACGACATGGATTTTTGCAGAACATGACCAATTAGTTGACGCGTGGAAAATTTCCCTAGAAAGTGTGCGAGGTGGCTGTTATAGGCGGTTCTTTGAAGACAACTTGCCCATATTTTCCTTTCATTGTCGGATGTCGGATCGACTTTAGTACATATTACATTTTCGTGAATGTCTAAATCGACCTCCACGTATCTCCTTTATTGGTGATTATTTAAACTCAACTTGTAAACATTTTACTTGATGGTTATATTAAAATTGGTTCCCTCTCAGCCACTAGTCACTAAATATTTGACTTGGTCTCACCATTTTTCGTATTTTCTTCCTCATTCGACCGACAAACAGTTTTTTGGTTGACTCAACTAGGAGAAATTTTGACTTGAGTATTTTAATTCTAGTCTCATCTTGCTTCGGCCTCGACCTGACTTGTATTTAAGTTTTCTTTGACTTCGACCTTTAGGTTACTTCTTTCTTGGACCAACTCGACTTGGAAGAAAACCGACTTGAGAAATTTGACTTTGGTTGTCTCGACTTGCTTTGGCTGACTTGTATTTCCCGACTCAATTTTCCTTCGATTTTTACCTTCAGTTGGTCGACTTGTCTACGACTCGTCTTGAAATTGATCGAATTTTCTTCTCCAACATCCATCAATCTACAGGCTTGCAGTCGGTCAACTTGTATTCAACTCGTCTTGTAGTCGATCGACTTCTAGATAGTCGACCTTATTTTTGTTTGAATCGACTCGACTTGTGACTCAATGGTGTCAATGCTTCCTCACCAAACATCCACCATTGACATTCTATCTCATATCTAGAGTCTTCTTCAATTGAGATTTTCTGAATCATTTTTAATGAACCATGTCTTATTAACTTCTTTATTTGTGATTTGTATGGATCTATATTGGATTATCCATTTACCCTTTTTATCTAGACAATTTTTTTCTTTTGCGCATGGATGTTAATGACACAATCTCAACCTTATACAATATAGTATGGGTGTATCAAGCTCATACATTGTATTAGTCAATATTATCTTTCTATTGATATTCAAGTCACCTTCATAACATTATTTCCAATATTGACCATGCTTGACATTCAAGTCACCTTCATAACATTATGTCCAATATTGAGAATGCTCCACATTCAAGTTACTTTCATAACAATATGTCCAATATTGACAATGCTTCTCAAACCAATTAATCAATGATATTTGACCTATTTATCAAGGTTGACATCAATGAAAACCAAATTGCCAACACACACACACACACACACACACACACACACACATATATATAATTGTAATTTAAGTGTTTTGGATAAGGTTGCAATATCAAATCTTCTTACTAAATTTGTTTTCTTGTAGATGTGATTTTATTGAATATAATTTATTGTCCCCTATATTTTATAAAAAATATTTAAATAACATATATATTTTTTAAATTTTAATGTTAATGCTTTCTTAATTAATATTAAAAAATATTTAAATAACAATTTTTTTTTTAAATTTTAATGTTAATGCTTTCTGTGGTTATTTATATAATTAATATTTGTAAATTTTACTTTATTTTATTTATAAGAAAGAAATGAGTTTATATTTGATTCAATTTATCACAATATTTTCATGAATATGTGTTTATCTAAGTTAACCTTAATTTTATTTTCAAGATGTTAGGTATATTAATTTTTTGAATACTTGTCAAATTCCACTAACATGATTTGTTTCAAAGGGTTTCATTTGTAGGGTGACCCGAGTTCAAAACTCACTGTAGTCAGGAGGAGACACCTAAAAAATACAACCAACTAAGGGTTGGTGTGGCCCAGGAAAAGGCTCATCCCACAAGTCTTTATGAATACGTGTTTCAATTATGAGACTCTTCATCATTGAATTAGGAATTGTTATTTGTTGGTTAAGGTTGATTTAACTAAAAATTCTTAATCGACTAGCTTTGCTACTCAAATTCAAAATGTATTAGGAGAAACTTGAGGTCTAAAATGAGCTTCCTAATTTTTTAAAAGTATCAAGATTGGATACTTTTTGGATGCAGAATTTAATTCCACGTCCAATGAGTATCTACAAACATTTTTTTCATGTATTTGCAATTTATCTTAGGGGTAGGTTTGTTAAAGGTATCAATATTGGGTACTCATTATATGTGGATACTCGTTAGATGTGGAATTTATCTTTGCATCCAATAAGTACCTACACTTGATACTTTTAGTAGACGTGTAAGTAGATAAATTTAAAATAAGTGAAAAGGTAGTTTTCTTTCTTTCCCTAAAAATTCCAAACTCTTATTATATTATTTTCATTAAAAGGTCCACGATAGACTTTAAAATTTCACCTAATGTATCGGCCTCTAATGTTGTACTTGGAGGTTGGATTTTGTGGTCAAGAAGAGAAAAAAAGGAGCGCAACTTCCAAATCTCCACTTAAGATCATGATCATTTTTTGGTTGACATCATTCAAGCCTATAGATGTCGAGAAAAAATATGTAAAATAAATAATAATCTTTTTAAGGTCATGGCCAAGCCAGACACCAATTGGTGTATGAGACCCCTTGTTTGTGGGACAAGGGACCCCCTCTGCACAACTATTTGACAGTTAAAGTCTATGGAGGTGTACATACCATACCCCCCTCTGAATTTGAACCCGTGACCTCCAAGGAGGAAACACATGTTCTTAACCATTAGGCCCACTCACGATATACAACTCACAATCATAAAGTATGTAATTACAACTCTCAAGGGGCTTCTTGTTGCTACCTTCATATGTTGTTCCTCCTTTTTTTTCCTATGTCTAGCGCCATCATATTATCCATCTTCACTAGAATCCATATAATTTATAGATCTATTATATTGATACACTACTAATTTAAGTACATAAAATACATGGAATAAAATTTGAACATTGAAAATACACACGCATAACATCAACTTATGCAGAGATGTAGAGACTAACCCTCTAACTCCCTAACCCACTAACTAACAAATAATGGACCACTCTTTTTGTTAGCTTAGCTTGTGTGAATTGTATTTTGATGTAAGGAATTCACATTGTGGCATCTATTTACCATACTTTGTTGAATGTCTTCTACAAGAATTATTAGTGAAGAGTAATATAGAGCTAGATATTAAATCTAGCCAGAGAGAGGCTAGTAGGGCTGAGAAAACAAACTAGATTGAGTCTCCACAACAATATTTTTCATTACACTATTAGAAACCTCAATACATTCATATACAAGGTGAAAATTGAATTCACAACATCAAGCTATCTTATGTCAAGGTCTCCATCCCATAACTCCCATTAATGATAAATTTATTATATAAAAATAATAATCTAAAAAGAGCCCTAGTTTAATAATTACCATTTTTTAAAATCAAAACTGGGTAAATTATATTAATAAAAAAACCATAGATGAGCTAAGAAACATTATTACATCATATTAAATGTCTTTGGATTTCAAACAAAATAGGCATTTCTAGATTAGAATACAAAATTTACATATGTCTAGTGGCAAAATTTCCTAATATTTATTGCTACTATAGATTCTATAAAAAGTTCCTAATATGCTAATAAGTTGTAAAAACATAAACTTGTTCAAAAATATGGCGGCTTGTGGACTCTTCTAGGCCCATATTGGTTAACACAGATTCCTATTCCCCTACCTCCATATCCTCAAGGAGTTGGTGCATTGTGTCATCTTCCTTTAGTTCTCCATGACCAGTTTATAGACATCCTTTGATTGGTTGCTCCATATTGAGTATCTTTATGCTAGTTGATGACTAAGTTCCTTATCATTCCATGCTCAACCTCAACACAACAATTTGTTTCTTAATCTGAGCTAGGGTACTCATGAAAGAAGTAATTTGAGATACTATTTGTCGTCCATTGTCATGCACCTTGGATGTCATAGAGAAAATAAAAGTATTGTTACCTTGAATCATTTCCTTATACAATCTTAAAACTTAGAGGGGCTTCCGCAGTGAAACATATTAGATATCATTTTTGGGATTAACTGCGTAGAGTAATGACTTACTCTACACAGTTAATCCCAAAAATGATATCTAATCTTAAAACTATGATTATCTCTTGCAATGATCTATAGTCCATGTATGTTATTACAAAGATAGGGAGCCACTAAAAAATGGAGCACTGGAGCTAGGTAATCCAACATAACCACAATGATAAACCCAAGATAACCTCAATTAAACCAACACATGTAGGGATACTGGTCTAGAAACCATGATACATATACTAAGGAACTCAATTATGGGTACATGTATTAAATTTTTCATACAGAGAAATACATTCCAAAAGCGATAGTCCACCCAAAAACAGAAAAATTTCCATAAAAAGACCATACCAGAGAAACCAAAACACCAAGTACACCAGGTTTGCAAATTCTTGAAACCAGAGACAACAGTTCTATCTAATAGGAAAATAAAGTTCATCAACCTGATAAAATAGATTGGCATGGAGAGAAAAATTGTGGAAACCTGGAAATTACTAATGAAGAAAGGAGGCATCTCCTAACCCTTCCTACATCCAACACTGCAAATTTTCATAATCCCACCTCGCCTGGGATAAAAAACCTACTCACATTCAAATTTCCAATTCTCCACAAGCCCAAGCATATGTAAGGGGGGATCAAATATCATCATATTAATTTCATTGCTTTAGTGAATCGATTGGCACATAATTGACATGTGGATTATTAAATTAATGGTACTTATCAATAAGTGCATGGGGATCACTTAAGGTATAGTTTGGTATTCTAATGAACCATTAGCCCTTAATTCCCCAATTTTTAGTTTATTAGATTCATTAGCAAGAAATTTAGTGTCACTATTGTTCTCCCTTAAGACCTGGAAAAAGGAATTTTTTTGGAACCCAACAGTCTCTTGAAAAGCTCGAGCCAAAATTGATGCCAACTTGTAATTAGTTGAAGGATATTTTTTTTCATTGAGTGAATGATGATGCTTTAATATCCTACCACTGTGAGGGTGTGTATTCAATGATCCAATTCCATTCTCAATCCTTGTAGCAAGGGTATTCCTTAGCTTAGTTATTAGAGGAAAGTCCCAGTCCCCTTTCAAGGATAGTTCAATTTTCCTACGGGACCGATGAGGATCCCCCCTGCACCTTCCACCCCTTTAACAATTACCATTGGGGATTTCAGTAAGGTGGAATTCATTTGAATTCCTATAATGGATTTAGATTTGACCACTACTCTAAAAATCATAAGGCATACATGTATTATTTTAATGCAAAATAAACAAGGTTTTTCCACATCGGGAATCATTCAAATTTTCATAGTTTCTACAAAGATGTTCATAGGGATTTCCTAACCATTAAAAGGGATAAAAATAATAAATATCGAAAGGATTAGAATACGACTATATTTAACTTACTCCATTGAAGTGATATCACTAATAATTTGGGTGTTGAAGTAGCCATTGAAGTAAACTCCTTCTCTACTCTTTTTGTTAGCTTAGTTTGTGTGAATTGTATTTTATACGAGGAATTCACAATTTGGCATCCAGTTACCATATTTTTTGGAATTCCTTCTAGTAGAATCATTAGTGTTGAGTAATATAGAGCCAACTACAAATGCATCTAGAGAGAAGTTAACAGTGTGGGGAGTGTTATCGCTCAGTTTGTAGTCTAGGTCAAGTAGCTGAAAGGTAATGATCAAACTGGCGTAACAGGAGCTTCCCCACCCACTGTCACCTCGATGGGGGGCTCTTTATATTTAGGGTGGCTAATCCCAAGGGAGACGTCCCTGGCAATCTGGGGTTTTGAAAAGGCAAAGGCTTAAAGAATCAAGGTAAATTTTTCCCTTTCACAGATTACCGCCAAGATAGTCAAAAAGAAGATAAACCACAAAAGGGGCACCTGTTTGTGAGACAAGGAAACAACAAAACTAATGCATGCAAATAGTGGTTAGCACTTCATAGATTAATGACTATCAACATTTAATGTACATGAGCATAAATAGCAGTAATTATTGACGAAGTCAATGATTGCAAAACTTGACTATGGCTTGTAATATTACTTCTCAATAAACACTGGAAATGATATAACGTTCAATGTATATAATCAATCTTTGAATTAACACCATGCATCAAATATCATTAAATTCTCATTGAAGACAAGAGTGTTGCGTCAAGCTTACTATGGGTGACATCAGCTTTCTTCTAGGGTTAGTTCTATAGACAAAGAGCTCAACGTTTTGTAAATAGGCCAATGAAAATTATCAACACATCAATGTCTATTATCAGATGACTAAGCCACAATGTTTTTTAATCAGCCAAAGGCTAAAATAAGGCATGACGTCATCTTTGATCTAGGGTTAATTGGATGTTAGGGTTAGTTAGGGTTTCAAACTTAAGAGTTTTGAAAAGTTGTTTTGGCACAAGAAGCTCAATGTTGGAGAGTTAGACTAGTGCCTTAGGGTATTATGGAGTCAGAAGCAAGGGCTAGGTCTCGGGAGAATCTAAATTCAAATACAAGAGAGTTGGGCTCTATGGTGCTGCAATGGCAGGGCCCTAGAGTCAAAACCCTAAGGGGAGGAGGCTCATTCCGGTGTTTCTTAAGAAAGGCCTCGTGCTCCTCCCTCTTTCTTTAAAAATCCTTGGCAAAACGACTAGCTTCAAAACATAAATCTAAGGGTGAAAAGTGTTGCAAGATCAAGGCCCTTCAAACCCTAAAAGTTAAAACCCTAGGTGTAGAATTAACTAGGCCTAGGACGTCTTCTTTCTTCAACTTATGTTCAAAAGGTAACTCAGAAAAAGGGGAATTAGAGTAGCAACAACTATACTATATCCTCCTTAATCAATGGCTAAAACAAGTTCTCTATCATGGGGACATATAGAAAGGACCTACTTGTGTGCTTGCTACCTAGGGTTTCAATGATTAAGCAAAATAATAACAATGTAATAATAAATGCAAGAGATTTAACCTACAACCATTCATTTAAGAAGTTTTGCATGAGAAATACACTTACAAATCAATGAAGAGCTTATCAAACCCTAGTTGTAAACCTTCCAATGATAGAAAACACCATAAGAATGCCAAGAATGATCCTCCACAAGAGTTGCGCCTCACTTCCAAGAGCAATAATACCAAGACAAAAGACTAAAAAAAGATCTCTCACAAGAGAGTGAGTTGTGTTATGTTTAAAATGAGGTCCAACGTCCTCTATTTATACCAATCTTATGACCTTTAATTACAAAAATAGGTCATTAAAACACTCAACAAGGCTGACTAACAATATTACACTATTTTTTACATTAAATGCTAAAAATATCACAATATGAGCTCAAAAAGGAGACGTCAAGCCCCTCTGAGGGAGACGTTGGCCCTTTTTGGGCAGGCTCAGCATCCAGGAAGCTAAACGTTGGCCCTCTCAGGGCTTCTCCAAGCTGCCACACGTGCCAAATGACCCTAGCACACTGCCACATGCTCCAGATAACGTCCAACTACCTCAGGTGACATCCTGTCCATCAAAAGCCAACGGTCTGTCTGCAGTGGGTGATTCCCCCTAGGCCGGGCTCTGCCAAGGTGTCCTGGTGGAACATCCTTCTGTCTTCTTTGTGCAAAGGCTCATCACAACGTTGTCCCATCTCTGCCATCCCAACAACCATCTGATGGGCTCTTCAATCCCATGGAGGTTCGAGCTAATCATATCCCCATGCGTACCGGTCCACTGGTACCTGCCCGTCGGGCATGGTCCTGCACATCAAAAACTACACCCTCCATGGGTTCATCAATCCTTGGGATCATAGCAATGTCAATCACATTTCATCATTAAATTTATCAAATACATGCATGAAACCCCTAACATATCATCTAAGAGCTCAAAGACATTACACATATCTATTATACAAAGCTGAAGAAACCGACAAAATAACCTGTTGGGCTAATACCCACAAGAAAAGGAAATTTTCCTCAGAGGATCATTCAAGCCATGTATACGAAGTGGTATGATCTGGGGATGTCCATTCATAGTAATACCAGGGGTAGGTGTTATTCTTGGATGCCTCTGTAGGAGGTGAGCTATACCCGTCATGGATGCACTTTTTCCAAGCCCCTTTATTGCCTTTATTTTTCATTTATTGCTTTTCTTTATTTTTTACTTCAAGTTCTGACCAGAGGACACTGCCTTGGCATGGTGACCAAAGCTGACAGTGTTACCCACTGGTATCTTTACAGAAATGATAAGGCTAGCTCGTGATGAGACCCCCTTTCCCTTGGCCATGAAACCAAAGGTCACTGCCTTGACGTGGTGACCAGATAGTGGCAATGTCATACTGTTGGATACCTATGAACATAATGGGATGGCTCGTGATGAGACCTCCCATCCTCTTGGTTAGGTCTTGTTTTATTATTTTTCTTAGGGTCCCTTTAGTTTCTTATCGAGAGGCTTTTTATTGCCTTCTCGGG
>ML804195.1:7210-23779 GCA_009831015.1 Picea engelmannii | reverse complement strand
CTGTCAGCCCTCCATCCGGGCCACTTCAGATTGAGAAACCTTCTTTTGACTCCATCTTACGCCCTCCTAAGAGCACCATCCGAAAATCCACTTTCAATCCTAATTCACGGGCTGCCCAAAACTACAATATTGTAGAAGATTTGTCCCAAGCCCCGTGTGCCATGTCCACGTTGGAAGTTCTACAACATTGTCCAAATCAATGTAGGACGCTCTTAGATGCCATTGGCACTTTCGACCTCGAGTCATCGAACTACATCACGTTTAATCTGGACAATCATCAACCATGACTCTCCCACCAGCTAGCTTTCCAAATCGACGTTGTTGTTCATAACCAACAAATTCATCGAACTATCCTAGATGAGGGAGCCTCTACTTGTGTCATGTCTCTAACCTGTTGAAAAGGTTTGAAATCACCTGCCCTTAATAAATCCCCTACGATGTTACGCGCCTTCGATGGACGAGGTTTCCATCCTCACGGATTACTACAATCCCTTGCCGTCCAGTTGGGCGGCAAAACTGTTACCATTGATGTCGAGGTGGTCGATGCACCCCTCAATTACAACCTATTACTCGGAAGAAGTTGGTTTTACGCGATGACCGTCGTCACCTCATCGGTGTTTCGATGCGTACAATTCCCCCATCAAGGCAAAATTGTTACCATCGATCAGCTTGATTTTTTCACACCCGACGCCCGCATCCCTGCTACCAACAACATTCCCTTTCTGGGAGATCACCTGGTTACGTATGAAAGCGTTGGTGTTGGCTTATTGAAAGATTCTAGCCTCATGGGTACCTTCCCTACACCACTTCCACCCACCACACATCATCTTGCCACCGTCAATATGATCTCGACTATGCCTTATCAATCCTTGGAATCATCTGACCCTTGGGTTGTGCCTAGCCCTTTGGAATTCGATGCGCTCGGGGACACAATACCACTGAGCCCAGCCGAAGCCGCATACGTAGCCATTCAATCTGCCTCTCCCTCTTCAAACACTTCACATTCACTAGCACCTGATGCTTATTCGGTGCCCTCGTGGTTGGATTCCCTATCATCTGCCGTCGATTACATTTCCCAGATTTTTCCTTTGGACGAATCTATCATGGAAATGCTCAGCATCGACGATCTGCCATGGGATGACAACCATCACTGATCTTCTTTTCTTCCACCTCTGGAAGAAATCCAAGACATACGATCTGTCTTCCCCCCCGATGTTACCGATGCTCCACAATCCCCTATCCTCACACAAGACACATTCTCTGAGGGGAACATGGGCAACATCTCTACCACAATCAAAATTGACATTTCAGTCAAGGAAGGTGTCGTGGAAAACATTAATCTTGGTGCTAATTGCACGCCCGACGAAGTGGTTTCTTACACCGCTTTGTTCAAGGAATTCCGCGATGTCTTCGCATGGAGTTAAGAGGAAATGCCAGGGATCGATCCTTCGATCGTTATACACGAAATCAAGACTTACCCTGACGCAAAACCGGTTCGACAGAAACTCCGCCCAGTTCACCCTAAGAAACTGGCAGCTATAAAGGTAGAAGTTGAAAAACTTCTCAAATCTGGCTTCATCTACCCTGTCCCTTTGATGGAATGGGTCTCTAACCTCGTTCCGGTCGCCAAGAAACAAGGGACCATTCGTGTTTGCGTAGACTATCGTGATCTCAACAAAGCTTGTCCCAAGGAAAACTACCCTACACCTTTCATCGATCAGATCATCGATAATTGCACGGGAAGCGTAATCTTCTCGTTCATGGATGGATTTTCTGGATACAACCAGATTGAAATATTACCTGCCGATCAACATAAGATAGCCTTCATCTTCCCTTGGGGAACTTTCGCTTACGGAAAGCTACCGTTTGGCCTTAAAAGTGTTGGTGCCACTTTCCAGCGAGCCATGTCCTACGCTTTCCACGACATCAAACATATCACAGAACCTTACCTCGATGATTTACCCGCCCATTCATCCAACTGACCCAATCACATTGGTCACTTGCGGGCGGTTTTTCTTCGATGTCGCTTCTATCGTATTCGACTGAACCCACATAAATGCATCTTCGTTGTTGAATCCGGCCGACTCCTCGGTTTCATCGTCTCCAAAGACGGGATCAGGGTGGATCCCTTAAATATCAAGGCCATTCTAGCCTTACCCCCACCTACCAACTTAACCCAACTTCAAAGTTTGCAAGGCAAAGAAAACTTCCTTCGCCGTTTCATCTGCAATTACACCGAGATCACTAAAGGATTTATGCAGCTACTACAAAAGAATGTCCCTTTCATCTGGGATGACACTGCCCAACGGTCATTTGACGCTCTAAAGCACGCTTTGACCCATGCTCCTTTGTTACATCCTCCCGAACATACAAAGGATTATATCCTTTACTTGGCCGCTTCTACTTCCACCATTGCAATGGTGTTAGTTCAAGAGGACTCTAATGGCGAAGAACACGTGATTTATTATCTGAGCAAAATTTTATCTGGACCCGAACTCAGATATTCGCATGTTGAGAAACTGGCTATGGCAACCGTTATTGCTGTCCAAAGATTCTGCCACTACATCCTATTACGCACCACCACGGTAATTGCAGACTCCAACCCCATGTACCACGTCTTGACACATCAAGTACTTGGGGGAAAATATTCGAAATGTATCGTTATTCTTCAAGAATTCGATCTCGAGTTTACAAAAGCTAGAGCCAAAAAATTCCTGGTGTTTGCTGAGCTCATCTGTGCTCTCCCTTGTGCGGATGAAAACATTGAATCTAGAGATTCTCTCCCCGACGAATCTCTCTTCCTCATCAGCACTTCTGATCCTTGGTACGGAGACATTCTCCTCTACCTTCAAACTCAACATTTTTAGCCCAACATCTCTTGTGAAGAACGTCGACGCATCCGTCACCACTCTCACCGTTATCTCATCCTCGGCAACACTTTGTATCACCGTGGTATTGACACCATCCTTCGGCGATGCCTGATTCACGAAGAGGTTGAACGCGTTTTGAACGATTGTCACCTTGGCGCTTGTGGCGGTCACCTTTCTGGTATGGCCACAGCCCAAAAAATCTTACGTGCCGGCTACTTTTGGCCCTTGATTTTCAAAGACTGCATCGAGGTCGTCAAGAAATGCCCACCCTGCCAAATCTTTAACAAGAAGGCACGCACCCACCCCACTGCGTTGCACCCCATCATTGCCATAGGCCCCTTCTCCAAATGGGGTATCGATTTCATGCAGTGTAAGCCTACCTCAGCCGGGGGGCACGGTTACATCATCGTCGCCGTCGACTATTTCACAAAATGGGCTGAGGCTATCCCTACCTTCCTGAACAATGGCCGTACTGTAGCTCTATTCCTCTTCAACCACATCATTACTCGTTTTGGCGTACCACATGCCATTGTCACCGACCATGGTGCACACTTCAAAAACCAGATGATGAGCGAGTTACATGTCAAATTGGGTTTTTGCCATGAAAACTCATCCCCTTACTACCCTCAAGCGAACGGGCAAGTAGAAGCTATCAACAAAGTCCTAAAAACCATGATCCAATGCATGGTAGGGGAAAACAAGACATCGTGGCATTTACAACTATTTTCCGCTCTCTGGGCCTATCGCATGTCTGTGAAAACCGCAACTGGATTCACTCCTTTCCAGTTGGTCTATGGCATTGAGGTTGTCCTACCGATCGAGTGTGAAATTCCATCACTCAAGTTGAAAGTAGAACTCCTGCCCCATACTTTTGCGGAAGAAGAACGATTCTTGTATCTATCCAAGATGGACGAAACACGTCGTGATGCTGCTCTCGTTAATGAGGCACATCAGAAACGAATTAAGAGTTAATATGACAAATCCGTCCAACCTTGAGCCTTTGCAGAAGGGGACTTAGTCCTCGTTTATGACCAAGCACACGATAAATTGGGAACAGGAAAGTTAGAACCTATGTGGCACGGTCCTTACATCGTGAAGCGTGTTTTACACAGAGGTGCTTATGAACTAGTAGACCATGATGGAATCTCCCTAGGAGAGCCCCGAAATGGGATTTACCTTAAAAAGTACTATGCCTAGTAGATCACCTGGCATCTGTACTTTGTACATTATTGTATTTTAGTTTGGTGTTTCTTTTCTTTCGCGTGCTCGAGTCTTTACCTTTGCCACTCATGACTGTGCCTGTGTTTTCATGCGCAGATGACATCTGCCTTTCCTATATTTTTTGGGTTTGTGGATGGCGCTAGCCGACATACCCGGACCATTGCTTCAGCAGCTTGGGTTATTTACCAATTTGACCAGGTGGTGAGTTCAGGAGGCATTTGTTTAGGGCCAACGACCAGCAATATGGCAGAATATCACGCTGTCATCGGACTACTGACCCAAGCTTCCTCTCTAGGTATTTCTCGCATCATTATATATTTAGACTCCCAACTCGTGGTTTATCAACTCAACTGCATCTACGCTATCCGTAGTCCTATCCTGCTACGCCTACACTTGCAAGTTCGTCGTCTCGAACGAATGTTTGATTACATTGAATATAGACACATTCCAAGAGAACTTAATAGTGTTTCAGATTCGTTAGCTAACTATATCATGGATCGATATCTAGCCCACAGATAAGATTCAAGGAAAGCAAAAAACTGTACATTACATGTAATTAAAACACATCACGGACATCATCATGTACAAATCATTGGCATCATAAAAACTCGAAATTGTATATATATATATATATATATATATATATATATATATATATGGCGTGATTGAAATGTTTGCGTTACATCAAAAAGTGTGTAAGAGAACAAAATATCGGGTCCATCCGCCCATACAACATCGCCTGACAAGGCATACAAAAACATGATCACGGGAAGACTCTAATCTCCCCGCACTGCGTTGTGTTGTGAGTAACATACTACTGCACGCACTACACGCCTCAACAGAGAATTAATATTCTCTGGAACCCCCACGGTGTGCTGCTGCAGACGTAAAGGCACATCCCCCCTCCGCAGAGGAGGGATGCCCATAGTAAGGCCTTGGAGGTTTCTTTCGACCTCCTGGAGACCCATCACTGGTACCACCAGACCTGCTGCAGCTGGGGCGCCTCCACGACGCCCTGGTACCGGTATATCAACTGGACGCACTGCTCCCTTGTCTACATGTTGAAAACAAAAACAGTTGTTAAAACTCTTTTACACACCCAAAAAAATACATATATATCGAAAACTTAAAAAACAGAAAACTAGACAAGGAATGGCTTAGTCTCTTACCTGACTCATCCCAATCTTCCCCCGCGGGTAAAATCAAGTCCATGCTCCCACGGAAGTCTATGTCGGCGTAGGGGAAGTCCTCTATCTAGAGGTACTTCCGTCTCAACCAGGCGAAGAAGTCACCAGTAAAGTGAAACTCTGACTCTGAGACTAGTCTGGGGGACAGACTAGTCCATATCTACATCCGAGGCTCGTCCACTGGTCTTACTGCCAGTGCTATCTGAGGCTGCATCTGAGGGATGAGCTCTAAGAAAAATGAGACTAAGAACGAACCATAACCGAACTGTTTCTGGCCATTCCTGCATCGCGAGATCGGTTCCTTCACGTTCCGAAGGAACGCCGCACTCCAATTGAACAGTGTTGGTTCTAAACACTGAATGCCATAGGCCACCTGTGATCTCAATGCCAGATGAGCACTAGTGCTACCAGTCACACTTGTGATAGCAAATAATATCGATCGGAGAGGAAGATCTCATATATCCTTGATAGGGATCCTGCCCCCTACCAACCGTGCTCCCGGAACGCAGTGACGTGCCAGATACACGTCCACCTGCTCAGGTAATTCCCTTTGTCCTGTAAAAGCTATGGGGACCCCTCTTTTCGAGAGGCCGGTCAGAAAGTACACATATTCCAACTCAATAGTTAGGAGTTGTGTACCAATACGGAATCCCTGTTCCGTAACGTCCCAAAGACCAATCATATGCTCAAGCAGTAGAATCTCTCTTTTCATTTTTTTCAATTTGAAAAACTTGAGCAAGCCACAGGCCCTCAAAGCGGCCCGTGTACGGGGACTCCGTAGAGCAGCTAAATCATCCATCTTGTGTTCTCGCTCTTTCCATTCAATCATGATTGCCGAATACACCTACAAAACAAAAAATCAAAACTTTCATCATTCCCTACATTTTTGTGATTTCGGCGATTTTCACAAAGCATTTTAAAACATAAAATCAAATGCCCATGACATCTAAAAGCAACCAATCATCCTTTTCAACCACCACACCCTTTAATATTTACCAAATAATGGTTAAAACATGGTAAAAATGCAAAACGATTTGGGGGGGTGCGTGGGCCTTTGTGGGGGATTTTCGTGAGTTTCTTTTGTTGAAATGGTCGGTCTAATCAAGTGCAAGGGTGTAGACATCCTAACAACCCTTCCCCAATACATTTTTGTGAAAGATTCCCCCCTTTTTTATTAACTTTTAAAAAGAGGCCGATTTGGTTCAAAAGGGACAACCTAGGGATTTGTGTTTTAAATCAATAATGCCATGAAAATCAACTTGAAACCATGCAATTGAAAGAGTACAAGATGAACACCTACCTGGTTCGAACGGTGAGCGAAATGGTCGGTCGTAGCTCTGGCACCGAGAAAAACAAGATTTGCTTCAATTTGAGATCCTCCACTACTCCAAAATTCTTTGCAAATGAAATGGTAAATGAGTTTTCAAATCAATTGATATATATAAAGTTTCATTTTTTTTAAGCTATGGTCAATTTGGGTTTCTCTAATGATGCAAATAACCTCACTAAATTCTGGCTTGTAGTTTCTGGCATTGCAGGTTTACCGGCAGTTCAAATGAATTATTCACCTTGTCGTATTTATGAGCATAGTCTTAGTTCGTTCTCGAGCTCGACAATATGAGAACGCAACCGGGTAAAGTTTTATCCCTTTTTCAGGCCTGTAAGGTATGAACACACAAAAAAGGAACCCCCCTAGAGTCTCCTTTAAACTCTTTTCAGACTCTCTAAATATGAAAAGATTGTCGAGTGATCTTGCTTTCTTTCACACTCGTTAAAAGGTCAGAAAGAGCGTCTCGCAAGCGATAATTTAACCCTTTTTCGGTCTCGTCGGACTACTGTACGAAAAAGGAACTGAGAGAGTTCTCTTTTAAGTGTTTTTCCAAACTCTATAATCCTGAAAAACCTTCGAGTTTTCTGTCTTTGGACTCGTTAAAGCATACATCGATAGGCCCATATGGGATCGATCCCTTACTTCTTCCGGTTCGTTAAACAAAGGAAGAGGAACTTACCGAAGGTGAGTTATATCGAGCATGTGTTATCCTCCTCGACCTCATTAAATCAAAAAGAGGTACTCATCTATCTGGATGGGGGAAAAAATTGAAAAGAGCAAGCCAAGCAGTCTCTTGAGAACATCATCTAGCACTTCTTAGAGTCGCCCTTGAACACGACACTTTGTCACTTTGCACATATCATAATCCGCTGAACCTCTGCACTGAGCCAATCCTCTGAGTTTCCTTTCACTCCTTTGGGTCACCCGACGCAAGTCACAGTATCCACTGCATAGTTTTGGTCCACGTCATGTTTTGTTGTTGTGCCCCAGTGTTCAAGGGAAGTATCCGCCTCGAGAGTCAACCATCCCAAATATCTTGTTTCACAACCCATGTCAGTCCATGTTCTTTTGATCTACCAATCACATCTCTATGTATGTTTCGTGTCGTTGATGGGGGATACATCAAGGCCCTCCCTCGACGAGTCCATTCCCGTCGACTTCAACACATTATCCGGGAATTGGACTTAGAAGCCATTCAGTACTTTGTGACCTGCATGCCTCAATGGAAAGCCTCCTCACATTCGACAGTGGGTTTACATCATTGACCTCTGATCGGATGATTCCACGAATGTTCGACCTCAGCTCATTTATTCACATTCAGTGGAATGTACTAGGGTACCTTGGGGATCATTGACATTAATGGTGATTTCCCCCGCACTTGTTAACGGTTTACCTCATTGACCGGTAATCAAGTGGTTTATGCCGTGTTCGACATCAAGACACCTATTCACATGGTTAGATTCGTACCATATCGGGATTGGTAAGAAGACCCTGGGTTGAGTGATTCACTTTGACATATGTTTCACCCAGGTTGCGAAGGAGTTCTGGACTAAGAACACGTACATTGTTACATAGATCCACTTTGTATTGGTCGTGGCTATGTCTTGTCATCTCGTAGATCCACTGTGTATTCTTTGTGGCTACGATCAGTGTGAGTCATCAAAGTATAGATCCACATTGTATATTCGGTGGCTATACCCTTTTATCGATACAATTATGGATCCGCAGTGTATACTATGGCGACCATATCTCAAATCTTGATCATCCAAGCATAGGTATGCCTGTCTTGGGTTTTGAAACATGTCATGATATTTGTTGGATGTTTGTGTGCAGCTTTCGTCAGGTTCTCCGAGTCTATACCCTTGCTTGAACGTCTACAAATCATTTCAATCATCAGTTCGCATCTTCTGACTTCATACTTTGGGGGGCATTCTGTTACACGTCAAAATTGCTCAGATGGATAAGTGTCGCATTGTCCCTATCAATCGTCACAAGTGTCGCAAGTTGATCACTAGTGTCGCAAAAAACGTTAAGACATGATGCCATGGTAACGACACTAAGGAGACACATATGACATATCACATGACTGATTTGAAAGAGGAGAACTGGTCTACTGGGGTCAAATGACTCTTGACACCTAAAAGGAGCCCTGAAACAGAGGTTTGGAGGGGGAACGCTCCCCTACTTCAGCTGCAGAAGCGCTGGCGCTTCCCTATGATGCTTTAGGGAGCATTATAACGCTTCCCAGACCCTTTTGGAGGAGCGTTGCACATCTTAAGAGCGTTGGCGCTTCCCCAAGGATTACCAAGGAGCGCTACAACGCTCTGAGACCCCTTCTAAAGGAGCGCTCCCTAATCTGGGTCAGTTGTTATCCCGTTGAGAAGAATAAGGGGAGGAACATTCGATATTAGGAGACAGTTGTGCTCGAATTCTTGTTTTCATCAACAGATCCCTGATCTATGGAGAAGGTTCCCAACTGGTTTTAAACATAACTCAAGAGGTTAGGCTCCTCCCAACCTATATAAACAAGCTCTATGATGGTGGAAAGGGGGAAGAATTGAATATATGAAACTTATGATCTTGAAGGAAATTGACAGTCAGCCAAATGAGAGTGATCAGTGAAGCTGCTGTTATCCAGATTGTGGAGCTTTCAGGCAAGGGTTAGATGAAGGGGATTTGACGAAGCTGTCGCATTCACATCTACGATTGTAAGTATTGTTGTCGTTATTCTCATTAATATGACACGCTTGGCCTGTTTCTTTCTAGTTTGTGTCTGATGTTACATGAACTTATCATTTAGTGATAGATTTGTTTTCAAGCTAATATCAATAGAGTAGGAAGTGGTCGTATCTTGTTTTGTCCGCAGAACTCAGCGAGGAGCAAAGAATTGGAGCGCAACTTGGAGCGTGCAGGGATAAACGTCGATAAAAGGTACTTCTATCATCCTTCCTTCTCATGTGTTAGTTTAGATAGATTCGAAAGGAATTCAGTGTCCAGGTTAAGCACTTTTCTGTTTAGGGTTAAGGTCAATCCTTAGAGGTGATCTACCTGTCCGCAGGGAGATTTTCCTACAACACCTTCGTAAAGGGGTTTGTGTGCCTTCTCAAGTAGAGTTAAATCATGAACATCATCAAAGTCCTCATTCTCATGATCATCATCATGATCCATTCTAACATTAAATGTATAATGGATCAATGTATTTGTGCCATCATCCTCAAATATGTTATCAGCATGATCATCATCTTCCGTATGATCATTAACTTGAACTTCAATATTCGCAGCTCCATGTTCCTATTGGTTGTGGAGCCTGATTATCTTCCTGATTCAGAGGTATTTGTTTCCAGTCGTGTTTATACCCCATGAATACTTTACACCCTGGAAGAATGTACACTCCACCACGCGGGGAGTGTAGGGGGGGTTACCCCCCCTGCGGAGTCTAGGGGGAAAGCGGGCCAGGGACGGGGGTTCGAGGGATAACGTTCCCAATAAGGGTTTGGGGGAGAATCCCATGAAGGAACGATTTCCTTGTAAATGTATATTGTAATTTCATAGTAAATATGGACCATTCATTATAAGGTCATAGAACTGACAATAGAATTTATATTAGGGTTTTTTTCCCTAGAAGGCAACCCTATTTTATGAGGGAAATGTATTGCGGCTATGTATCAATTGTGAATATTGTATTCTGAGAGAGGAGACTGTGAGAAAAAGAAGAGGAAGTTACAACGGGTGTGTTGTAGGTTGTATCCCTTAATTTACTGAATAATAATAAAGGAAGGACCTGGAAATTTCTCTGGTGGACATAGCCCACATTGGGTGAACCACGTATATATGTGTCTCTATTGTATTGTGTATATTATGTGTTTTATTTCTGCATTTGTTTTATTTTATTGCTCTGCGATCCTGTTTTTCTAACAATTGGTATCAGAGAGAAATGTAACTCGCAGGAAAAGAGGGTTCCTGGTTCAAGTGGTAGCAATGGCAGAAGATGTAAACTTTAGGGTCGATAAATTTAACAGCCAAAACTACCAGTTATGAAAGATGCAGATGGAAGATTATTTATATCAGAAAGATCTATTCCTACAATTGGGTGGAATAGAAAAGAAGTCGACGACCATGAAGGATGAAGAATGGGAGGTTCTTGACAGAAAGGCACTAGGAACAATACAGTTGATCCTGGCAGCGTCGGTGGCTTTCAATATTTCGAAAGAAAAGACAAGGAAGGATTTGATGGACACATTGGATAAACTGTATGAAAAATCTTGGGCGTCCAGTAAGGTATTTCTAATGAAAAAATCATTTAATATGAAGATGTAAGAAGGTGGGTCTGTTGTAGATCATTTAAATGAATTTAATATGGTTACTAATCAACTAAGTTCTGTAAAAGTGGAATTTGATGATGAGGTCAGGGCTCTTCTAATATTGTGTTCATTGCCAAAAAGTTGGAACGGCTTGGTCATGGATGTAAGTAACTCCGTCTCTGGTTCAAACACTTTAAAATTTGATGATGTTGTTGGTGTTATCCATAGTGAGGAAATGCGACGAAAAATCACAGGTGAGACATCAAGTAATGCGTTAAAAATGAAGAACATGGGAAGACAAAAGGATAGAGGAAAGGGCTCAGGGAACCGTGGGAATTCTAGGAAGGGTAGATCCAAATCCATATTTGGAAAGATATAGTGTTGGAATTCTTGGAATAAAGGACATCTGAAGAAAGATTGCAAATCTCCAAAGAAACAAAGAGATGGACAACATGAGAAAAATCAGGAAGCAAATATAACATGTGATGTGTTACAATATGCTTTAATTCTTTATGTAGATAATATTTCCGAGTCTTGGGTAGTAGATTCAGGGGCTTCATTTCATGCCACACCCCATAGGAAACATTTTCTAGATTATGTTCAAGGTGATTTTGGACAGGTTTATTTGGGTGATGATGCACCATGCAAAATTGTTGGAATGGGAAAAGTAAAAATAAAGAAAAACAATGGAAACCAATGGTTGTTGAAAGAGGTAAGACATGTTCCAGATCTAAGGAATAATCTAATTTCAACAGGGTAGTTGGAAAGTGAAGGTTGTATATCCATATTTACAGATAAGGTGTGAAAGGTCACCAAAGGATCATTGGTGGAAAAAGGAGATAAGGTAGGTACATTGCATTTATGTACTGGTAATATTGACTCTTCTATCTCTTTAACTTCTACAGAAGTGGATACAACACTGTGGCATCATAGGCTTGGACACATGAGTGAGAAGGGGATGCAGATACTTCACAAAAGAAATTTATTATTATTGTTGATTGATTCTGGTGAACCAGAATGTTATGAAGAGGCAATGCAGGTAGACACAAAAAAGAAGTGGGAGCAAGGCATGAAAGAGGAAATGTATTCCTTGGTAAATAACCAGACTTGGGACTTGGTTCAGTTTCCTGCAGGAAAAAGAGCATAGCAGAATAAATGGGTTTAAAAGTTGAAGGAAGAAGATGGAGGAAAAAAGAAGTACAAGGCTAGACTTGTTGTAAAGCGGTTTGCACAATAGAAAGGTATATATTTTGATGAAATATTTTCTCATGTTGTTAAAATGACTTCAATTATGACTATTTTAAGTCTTGTGGCAGTAGAATATTTGCATCTTGAGAAGTTATATGTAAAAACAAATTTTCTCCATGGGGATTTGGAGGAAGACATTTATATGCAACAACCACAGGGGTATGAGGTCAAAGGGAAGAAGAATTTGGTATGAAGGTTGAAGAATATCTTGTATCGCCTAAATCAAGCTCCAAGGTAGTGGTATTTGAAGTTTGACAGATTTATGACAGAACAAGGTTATAGTAGATGTTATTTTGATCACTGTGTTTATTTTAAAAAACTAGAAAATAGAAGCTATATTATCTTGCTATTGTATGTAGATGACATGCTTGTTGCAGGGTCTAATATGCAAGATATAAATGTGCTCAAGAAGAAATTAGCTAATTCATTTGCGATGAAGGATTTGGGTGCTGCAAAGAAAATCCTTGGTATGAGAATAAAAAGAGACAGGGAAAATCGCAAATTGGCATTATCTCAGGGTGAGTACATAGAGAAGGTGTTGGAGAGGTTTAGAATGAAGAATGAAAAAACAGTTAGTACACCCTTGGCCATCCATTTAAAATTAACTAAGGAAATGTGTCCCAAGACACAGGAGGAGATAGAATACAAGTCCAGGGTCCCTTATTCATTAGTCATTGGTAGCTTGATGTATGCGATGGTTTACATGTTGGAAAATGTTTAACAAGCAGCATATGCTTGTCATTGATGGCAAGTACAGAAGTGATGATGGCTTGAGTACAACAGCGATGATCAGTAGCACAGTGATATTCAGGAAGACCAACAACACAACAATTGTCTAAACGCAACAATCCTCAGTCGTCAAATCGAGGATTGATCTAAACTATTGATCAGGCATGATGAAGTCCCGTAAATTTTGAGAAGCACTACTGATCGTTGGATCCCATCCAAAATTCTCGACAGAACGAGGGCCGTCAGATATGAATTTAGAAAAGAAGAGCGCACTGAAGAGGAGGATAGATCTCAGGCGTTCGATCCAAGCACGGGATCCGACCATCGTTGGATCAAGCAGAACCTGCACGCTCTCTAAAGTACAAGGAGAAGTGGGCGTATAAAATCCCGGAAAAAGGAGGACCGTCCATCATCAGGTAGGACACGTGGGGAAAGATCGTCAGTTCACTGACTGGAGAGTCAAAGGAACGATGTTCCCTAACCTCTCGAAATCGCTATATGTGAAATCACGATTCAATCTAAGCCGTCAGATTAAAGTTGAATTTGGACTGTTGATTCCAGTCCATGTTGGAGTTTCGGGGATCGAGAGTTGGAGATGTCAAGTAATATCATCCACAGGAATCTCGATTTTGCGATATGAAAAATCATGACTTAATCATAGTCGTTGAATCAAGATCAAATCTAGAACGTTGATCCAACTCCATATCGGAGTTTCGCGAATCGCGACATGGAGAGACAAGAAAACAATGCAATAAGAATGTCAAAATCGCGATATGCGAAATCGCGATTTAATCGCAGCCATTGAATCTGGACCGTTGATCCAAGTACATTTCGTGGTTTCGAGGATCGAGTGTTGGAGATGTCAAAGAGTATTAACATCAAGAATCCCGATATCGCGATATGAGAAATCGCGATGTAATTGCAATCGTCGGATCAAGATGTGATCTGGACCATTGATCCGACTTCTTTACAGAGTTTCGTGGATCTGGACTTTGAAGTGACAAAAACACTGAACATCAAGCATGTTGAAATCACGAAATGATCTGAACCGTCAGATCAAGTGTTGATCAGGACCGTTGATCCCACGCCATTTCGGGGTTTCGGGGATCGCGACTTGGAGAGGCAAGAACTCAATGCAACCAGAGTGCCGAAATCGCGATATGCGAAATCATGATTCAATCGCAGTCGTTGAATCAAGATTAGATCTGGACCATCGAATCATAGGACATGTGGCAAGCGATCAAAATTTCGTTGACTTGAGGTCAATGGAGCATAGTGTTGAAACTCACGAGATGCGAAATCGCGAAAGTGCCTTATGCATAAGGCTGTAGTCACAGCCCTTGGTCACATCAGCGAGAGATGGAGGAAAGAGCTAGAGCAACCAAGCTCGTTTTCGGGGATCGCAACTGGGGATGTTGAGACACATGGTCACACGAATGTCGAATTGTCGAATGTCGAAATAAATGAAAAATCCCATGGAATCAATCAAACGGTGCAGGTGAATTTGAACAAGATCGGAGGGCTACTATAGCTCGAACAGTGTAACTTCCAGAAACCACTGATGGTTTCTGCCAGAGGACTCGAAGACACTTCGGTGTGATCACCAGAGGAGATGAAGAGTCTCTAAGCTTCGCCTAGTGAAGAAAGACGATTCTTAGAGGGATTGACAACTGGATGAGGGTTGGAACCTGTAACTGAAACAGAAAGGATAAGCTCGACTATGCCAGAGAAGACAAAGAGTCTCAACTGCCAGAGAGGCTGAGGAATCTCAACATAACACCCAGTGATGTTGAACGCGTGGGAAAACCGCCAGAGAAGCTGAAGAGTTACCATGATGATCAGGCAGAGCACTCGAGAGGTGGAGGATATCGGCGCGGTGTGAGTATGCAGAGGGATTGCGCACATTGCATGCACAAGGTGCACTGAAGCTATAAGTACACGGTATAGAGAAGAGATGGGGTTGTTGTTGCTGTTGGAGTTGTTGTGGTTGTTGTTGTTGAAGGTGATTCATGTGTGAAGAAGGAGAAGAGTGCAGCAGCTGAATAGAATAGAAGAGGAACTGTGCAGTGAATGGACATGGTGCACAGAGCATAAAAAACAGAAGAACAGACAACACAAGTCATGTGTGCAGGAAGGCAATGAGGCAGATAGAGCAACGAAATGCAGCAGAACAGTGATGAGTCTGGTAATCCATTGTTGAACATTATATCACTGTAATAAGTTTCAGTAGCAAAGATTTATATTTCAGGGTGGAAGGGAGGTGCTAGGGAGGACTGTTGTCCTCATAGGTTCAAGTGGGTGCTTGAACACAGGGAGTTGTAGCTTCCATCTGGTTGCAGCCAGAGAAACCAGGGTGGCAGGGTGGTGCAAGGGAGAACTATTGTTCTCTGTTATACAGGTTAGTTGCCTGTATGATTGGAAGTTGGTGCTTCCATCCAGTTGGTGCTAGAAACACTCAGGGAGTTGGTGCTAGAGAAACCAGGGAGTTGGTGCTTCCTTCTAGTTGGTGCTAGAGAAACCAGGGAGTTGGTGCTTCCTTCTAGTGGGTGCTAGAGAAAACAGAGAGTTGGTGCTCTCAACAAGTAGCATCTTGCAAAACTGAGATTGTAGCCTCATTATGAGTTGGTTCTCATATGTATGATAATGTAAAGAATGTAACTATTACTTATCATATAAATAAAAAGAGGTTTTTACCCTGTATGGGTTTCCTCGAGAAATATTTGTCTCTGTGTTTCTCATATATGTGACTGATGTTGAATGTGCCATTGTTTATTTCCCTGCATTAATGTGATCATCATTCAGTGTTTCTGCACAGAGTTTAAAAGAAGCATAATTGTTTAAGCATGGTAACAACTGATTCACCCCCCCCCTCTCAGTTGTCCAACATTGCACAAGGCCAGATATTGCACATGCAGTGGGAGTTGTGAGAAAGTATATGAACAATCCAGGTAAAGAACATTGGGAGGCAGTAAAGTGGATTCACGGGTATTTTAGAGGTATTGCTACTCATGCATTATGTTTTGAAGGTTCATACATTGTTCTACAGGGATATGTTGATTCAGATATGGCAGGTGATAAAGATAGCAGGAGGAGAACCACAGGGTATGTTTTTACTATAGGTGGAATAGCAGTAAGTTGGATTTTGAAATTGCAAAAGGTTGTTTCACTTTCAACAATAGAGGCAAAGTATGTTGCTACTACAGAGGATAGTAAAGAGATGATTTGGTTGCAAAGGTTTATGGAGGAATTGGGAAAGAAGAAAGAGAATAGAAAGTTGTACTATGATGGCGAGAGTGTCATTCATCTTGCAAAGAAATCAGTGTTCAATTCGAAGACTAAGCATATACATCTCAATTACCATTTCATATGATATGTCTTGGAAGATGGAAATTTGAAGTTGGAAAAGATACACACTAGCCAGAATCCTGCAGACATGTTAACAAAGGGAGTAACCAAGGACAAACTGAGTTCTTGCTCAATTTCAGTTGGTATTTAAGCATGAAGATGAAGATGAAAAATTTGCCAGGTCCAAGAAGGATCATAGTCCAACAGATACAACAGTGGTGGAGTTGTTGATATTAGTCTCCAAGTGGGATATTGTTGGTTGTAGAGTGTGATTATCTTCCTGATTCAGAGGTCTTTGTTTTTAGTTGTGTTTATACCCCATGAATATTTTACACCCT
>ML804194.1:85942-134669 GCA_009831015.1 Picea engelmannii | reverse complement strand
AAAAAATAAGCTAAATGCAATTTGGACATTTGAAAAAAAAATTACAAGTTAAATGAGTACATCAATAAAAAATAACATACTAACCTTGCAAGTTCAAAATCAGAGCTATGTAGATCGAGAATTGGATTTGTTCAACTGGTGGGTGATGGAAAAAATAAACAGCTCAAACAAAAGCCAATAACAGTGTCACAACTATAGCAATTGTGTCGCAAAGTCTCTTAAAGTCACATATATATAGATAAAATAGTCAACTAGCCGTTAACACCGACCAATGAGATAGGCAAAATTTTCGTCGCTATTGCCACGAAAGTTTGTCGCTATAGCGACGAAAATCCCGACTAGGTTAAATTAAGATTTTCGTCGATATTGCGACGAACTTTCGTGGCAATTGCGACGAAAATCCCGCCCTGTTTAAAAAAAATATGAAACTAGTGGAAGCGTGGAAAATTTTCATGGAATAATCTGCCCATATGTAGTAGTGAGTTATATCGTGATAAATCGTTGAGTGTTTAGGTCTGAAACCTGCTTGCCTTTTAGCACGTTTATCTTATTCTTCTGCCCACTTGTTGATTCTATTTTCTAGCATACTTCCAAATAAATTTGCAAACAAGGGGTTTATCATTATGGTCCTATAGTTGGAGGGATTGTTGACATCCCCACTCTTGAAAAGTGGTACTGCTAGGCAAGTGAGGGAACAGTAAGGGCATAGTGCGAGAAAAATGAGGAAGTTGCAGTTGCGATGAGAACAGTGATGGAACAGTTGTGACAAAAACAATGCGAGAGTTGGCATTTAGCCGTGAGAGGTTTAGGTGGGCTCCCATCAGTTTTTAGTCCTTTGTCCCCAATAGATAGACATGTATTGTCATGTTCCTTATTTTTGTGTTTTTTTCTTGTCCCCTATGGCAATGGCAATACATTCAACACAAATAAAAAAATTGTGCAAGAGGTGCTCATCTCTAGTGAAACAAATCATTTAGGTCAAGTGAAAATTGTCTCTTCAAGCAAAGCAGGGAAGTGGGTTTGGTTCAATTCCAAACAGTTCCGGGGTATTTTAAAATGTAGGGCTACTCATCTAAAATGGGAGCATACAAGGAAAAAATTGCTCCTTCGTAATAAACTTCCAAACAAGCCTCTTTTGCAAGGGTGTAGCAACAACAGGACTAAAGACATCAGTGATTATGCCTTGTACAGTCCCACATCCACACCTCTCACCTGGTCACCTGTAACACCCCTATTTCCCCCAGCTTGTAATTAATCATAAAATAGGATTACCATGCTAATGCATGTGGATGATGTAAATGTATTATTGTTAAATTGCCCATCACTAACTATTGGGGGGGGGTGAAGCCTTGAAGTACGAGCCATGATATCTCTAGAGGAAAGAATCAATTAATGAAGGAAAGGACTGGTGGTTGAATAATCAACCACCCCCATGAATGGAAACATGGGTTGTTAGCTTGAAGTACCACAGAGACCTGCAGACTTGAGCTTCCTTTTGACAAAAGGAACATGATAGATCGGGAACCTTCCTAAAGAAGGAAGGTAAGATACACACAGATAAAGAGAGAGAGGAGACACCAGAGAGGAGAGCGCAAGATTGGAAGGAGATGCGCGAACCAAAAGGAAGTGTAGAGAACATGACCTGAAGAACTAGAACACGAGCTTGATATTGAAGAAGCATCTGATAAACCTTGCAAGGTCGTTGTGACTGAGAGAGACTCTCTGAAAGATGGCGTAAATTCCCTAGTGATATCATGGATTGGCACAGGGGTGGACAGAGTGCTAAGGATGAATGCCTTTGAGCCTATGGTTGGGTGGAAAGGCACACACCCATAGTCAGTTAGTCACCTGCAACCTGTAATAGATAAGTATTCTCATACCCTATGTAATTGAGTTGTAACTATGTAATAAAGTTGGATATCATGTGAATGACTTTGGGATGTGCATGTGTACTTAATGGTTATATTGTATCTCTATATTCTTGTTTAAATTGTGTATTTAAGTAAGTATGGAATTGTCTGATTTGTACACGTAAATATCTGAGCCTTGTGGTGGCTTAGGTTAAAATAAGTGGACTGTGAGTTCGTCGACCTTGGGAACAGTTTTCATGGGTGCATGTCGACACTCCAAGTTTCCCTAAGTCTCCTGGAGGATGGAGTCTATTAAGCTCATTAGAGGTAGTGCAGATATGCAAGGGGTCTCTATGAGGCTCTTAAGTTCTAGACTTGATGAAGGAGCGCAAGGGGTGTGCATAAGATCCTTCTAAGTGTTAATCTCATGAGAAAGAGCACAAAGCATACGCTAGCGCCTAATTCCTTCATAACTGATGAAGCTCAGACAAGATAGCGAGATTCAAGTATCGAAAGGGGATATCCTTTCATTTGGAAGATGAACGGACAAAATCGATTCGGGAGGATCCAAGGTCTGTCGCAACCGTTGGATTTGAAGAAGGAGCACAGGCGTTAACGCCTCGACTCCTTCAGTCTTCACAAGTTAGGCGAATTTTGGTAATCATCATAAAGGAGACGAATTCTCTGAAGCCCGAAGCCTAGGGAAGACATAGACCATTGATTTGAGATAAGTCTCAACTATCCAATATATGAGTTCGGAGTTCGCACTTCGGGAGGATTGCGATTTGGAGTGACTAAAACCTCTGAAGGCCAAAGTCATGAAGTGATCTGGACCGTGGATCTATGGATTCCTTCGGGACCCTTCTCGATCGTCCGATCTATGAGTTCAGAGTTCATGCTTCAGGAGAATTGTGAGTTGGATTGACCAAAACCTTTGAAGGTTGAAGTCTCAAAGTGATTTGGACTGTGGATCTTTGGATCCTTCGGGATCCTTCTCGACCGTTCGATCAATGAGTTCAGAGTTGCTTCGGGAGAATTGCGAGTTGGAGTGACCAAAACTTCTGAAGGTGAAGTTACAGAGCGCTCAAGAGTTAAGCCCAAGGTCATATTTGAGAAGGCCCTAGAAATAGAGGATAACGCGCATTGTTTTGGAACTCGCCGAAGCGCCTGAGCCTGAATTTTTGGTGGACCGTTGATCTAGAAAGAGAGAAGGGACTGTCGATTCCTCTCCCGTCATTTCAAAACTTCGCCAGTTCGGAGTTTGGATGAATTGGTGAGTGGTGAGGTGAAAACACCTGAAGCCAAAGTTCTGAAGCACCCTTTGAGTAGGCATCGAGTCATAGTCTGAGGTCATATCAAGGAAGGGGCTAGCATGGAGAGCTAGGTCCTATTGCTCAAATCCTTCAAAGGGGCCAAGAAAGAGCTCGCGGGTTTAGAAGAACCTGCAATATGAAGAAAGGGGAACCTAGAGAGAGTTAAGGAAAGTGAAATTATGATGCCCCACCCCTTAAAAGAGTACTTAGGGGTCAGGTGTGTTACATCACCTGACCTGTATGTGCAAGAGTTACTAAATTCCAAGAGGAGATTGGAGGTTTTGGAAGTCAAAGAGTATGAGAGAGACCTTAAAATCTAGCTATTGACAGTAGAAAATCGGGGCTTAGCAGAAAGAAATAAAGTTTTAAAAGGTCAAGTGGCATTGTTACAAGAAGCCCTTCTAATAGAAAAGGCTGAATGGCAAGGCACAAAGGATGTTGGGCAAATCAGGGAAGATTATGTTGTGGAAATTAGAAAGGTGATGAAATCTAAAACATCCAAAGTTGAAGGGAAAACAATTGAACAAGAAGACACCCAGGGAATGAAAGCAAGGGATAAAGAGAAAAGAGATTTTAAAAAAAATTCCAAAACTTAGGCACAAGTTATTAGTAATCCTACTAGTATGAAAAAAGAAACAAACAACTAGGGGGATGACATGAAAGATACAAAAATCAAAGAAAGACAAGTAAGAGCAACAAACATAATTATCAAAGGTGTGAGAGAGTATGGAAAAAATGAATGTACTCTCGATCTTGCAAGTGAATTTTTGAAGGACAAGTTGCTTTGGCAAGGTCGAATTTTCCAAGCATGGAGGGAGGGTAAACCTAGTGGCAAGAGAGCTAGGCCCATTAAAGTCATCATGTCATACATACATGAAAAACAAATTCTCCTAGGCAAGAAGCAACTCCTGAGGGGCTCTCGCTTTTTTCTAGACGAAGATTTAACTATTAGACAACAAGAGGAAAGAAGAGAAGAGATGTCAAAGGTTAGGGAAGCAAGGGATGAGGGAAAAAGGGCATGGTTGTTCAAAGGCAAAGTTGTTATTGTATTTTTTGGTCATCATTATAAAACATGATAACAAGGTGGTAGCCAAGAAGCGACAACAAATTCATTAGCAGGAAACTATGTAGCAAGGCCAGTATGGACAAATAGGGGTGAAGACTCAACTTTGAGTCTTGTAGGCCAAAACAAATACCAATAAGATTATACTCGGGTTTCCTTAAGACTAGTTTGTTGGAACTGTAGAGGTTATCCTTGGAGGCGGGGACCTGGGTTAGGACCTATTGCAGAAGATAGAGACATAATTTGTCTATTGGATGTTGATATTATGGTAGTTGCAGGAGGTATTTACCTCCACGTGTAACCCTGACGAGAATAGAATATTTCGGGAAGCAAGAAGAAACCCTAAAGCATTAAACTTAACCCTAGAAGACAAGTCGGCTCAAGGAAATATTTAATATTAAGTATTTAGCCTCCAGAATGTGAAGTCGGCCCAGACAGCTCACGAAAACAGTATAAATACAAGTAGCCAAACCTCATTTTGTACACACAGTTCGAAATTTCAGCTGGGAAGAAGTGCGCACTGCAGAAACTGGGCAAGTGCTCAAGTCTGGGGAGCAGCTGTAGCCGACAACTATTGCAATATGTATTCGTGGTTAAGGCTTGAACTTTCTATTGGTTATGGTTGGACTTTCTGATCAGTCTTGGTTATCTTTGCTTGATGCATTAGCTTTGGTTGGCTATTGGTTTTCTTCCGGAATCATTCTTTGTCAAGGTTAAGGTGCTCGGGGGTGCCTTCGGCCTATGATTGGGCGAAAATATTGTTATATTGTCTATGTTTAAATGAGCACATCTATTACTTTCTAATAGGTTATGGGTCCACACTATCTTCAGACAGTATAACTGCTGGAAGATAGATTGGGAGGATTTGCTCAGTTACAGTTGCAGTTGCAGCCATTTTCTATTGCAACAACGAAACCCTAACCCTCTTGTTGAGGCACCTTAAGTGAAGAGATTGACCTAATTTCTGGATATTCTGGTGCGCCCTAGCCTAGCGCATCTCCTGGTACTCTTAGCAAGCTAAGACGTCAAGTTTGATTTTTTGGTCAAAAGTTGACCAAGTCAAAGCAGTCATGACCTACTCTATGAAGTCAAAAAACAAGTTAGAAGGGACTTATATCTCCTGCAATATCCATGGGTTGGAGTCTCAACCAAAAAGAGACTCTTGTATGTAGATGGAAGAAGACAACTTGGTTTCAGAGCCTCCAATGAACAACAGAAGTGTGGTGAAAACTTTCTATGACAAAGATAGTGTATCAAAATAGTTACTCAAAAGACTGGGATGATGGAGTGCTAATCCATGGAAAACTCTCATGATGACAGAAGAAGTGCTACTTGGATATGTTTCAGTTTGAGCCTTTCCACAATGTCATGAGCTAGCTAGAAAAAAAAGAGTTGATTCCAACCATGATATACTGTAATAATGATCAAGAGCTATATGAAGCCTTCAGAAAAAACCAGTGTTCCAGAAAGACCGAAGTACATTGAGATCAAGCATTACATTCTTCGTGATGAGGTCCAAAAAAGAGAAGTGGTTCTCCAATATATCCCCACAGATGAGCAGATAGTAGATATTTTGGTAAAGCCTCTGTCCAAGATGAAAAAGTTTGCGTACTCAAGAAACGAGCTGAAGCTCATGGAGATGACTTCCTTATTGAAAAGGGAAGAGATGACTCCCAGGTTGGGAGGGAACACTGATGTGTTATTGATTTATGGACAGCCATTTTTCAGTTCCAAAAATGGTCCAGGATGAGCAGTTCCTTTCCAGTTCAGAAAGTGGTTTGAGATTTCTGACGGAAAGGCATTTTCCAGTTCGGAAAATGGTCCAGATTGGATGGTCATTTTAGTAATGAAAATGGTTCGATAGATTGTTGATGTACCATAGACAGTGATTCCCCTTGTGGCCAGTGTGGGGGAATGGTCTAGGACAATATTTATTCTTGACAGTCACGCTCAGTAGTGGTCAAGTAGAATGGTCTACCTCGCCAGACAATCATTCTTTCAAAGTTCACAGTTGTGAGTAGTTTCGAAGAATGGTCTATTTTGGAGGTTGGTGCAGGACAATCATTTCATTAGGAAATGGTATGGACAATCATTCCCTAGGGAAGACTCATTCTCTCCAGGTTGCACTTTGTTTAGTGTCAGAGGAATGGCCCATTTAGGTGAATGGTCCAGGTTCAACAATCAGGTACATGCATTCCCTAGGGAAGACTCGTTCTCTCCAGGTTGCACTTTGTTTAGTGTCAAAGGAAGGCCCAGATAGGTGAATGGTCCAGGCTCAGAAATCAAGACAGTTATTCTTCTATGCTTGAGAAGAATAATCCAGATAGTTCATGGCTGATGTTTTACCTTATGAGGGTAGATGCTCTTCTAGATATCACATATGTGAGTGGAAGAATGGCCCAGATGACTCAGTTTAAATCATGATATTGTTTTTCTATGCAGGTTGATATCAGATGATATGATTTCTATGGAGACTGTATGTCTCTGGACAATAGATGTATGCTATTTTGGTGGATGTGTTCCACTGGTTGTGAATATGTGTCACTGATTAAGCAGTTGTGTGCTACTTGGTGTGATAGTGTACCATTGGAATGTAGTTGTGTACTACTATGGATAGACACAGTTGTGTTCTATTGAATGACATTGTTCTGATTACCATGTAGACTATCAGTTGTGTTGATATTTTCTAAGGCATATAGGTTGAGATGGATATCTATGACTTGATTATAAAATAATCCTAGATTAACATTCCTATAGGAATGGTCTCTGTAGTCCATGGCATAGCTTTTAGCTTTGTTGGGATAGTCATTCTTCTAGGACGTATGTTCGAATTAGAAGAATGGTCCTTGTATCACTTTGTGGAGTGAGTGACTTATTTGACATCATGCCTGATTACTCAAATGGAGTATGACTTCTAGAGATGATGCAGTTGATGCTATCAGATGATAGTGATAATGGTTCTTGTGATCTAATCATGAGATAGCCTATACGACTATGATGATGCTCTGGGTTGAATGGTATGTTTATGCTCAAGAACATTGCCTTCAATACCTCCCTATCTAGGAGGGAGTGTTGATATTATGGTAGTTGCGGGAGGTATTTACCTCCACATGTAACCCTGACGAGAATAGAATATTCCGGGAAGCAAGAAGAAACCCTAAAGCATTAAACTTAACCCTAGAAGATAAGTCGGCTCAAGGAAATATTTAATATTAAGTATTTAGCCTCCATAATGTGAAGTCAGCCCAGATAGCTCAGGAAAACAGTATAAATACAAGTAGCCAGACCTCATTGTGTACACATAGTTCGATATTTCAGCTGGGAAGAAGTGTGCACTACAGAAACTGGGCAAGTGCGCAAGTTTGGGGAGCAACTGCAGCCAACGTCTGCTGCAATCTGTATTCCTGGTTTAGGCTCAGACTTTCTATTGGTTATGGTTGGAATTTCTTATCAGTCTTGGTTATCTTTGCTTGATGCATTAGCCTTGGTTGGCTTTTGGTTTTCTTTAGAAATCATTCTCTATCAAGGTTAAGGTGCTCAGGGGTGGCTTCGGCCTATGGTTGGGTGACAATATTGTTATATTGTCTATGGTTAAATGAGCACATCTATTACTTTCTAACATTGGAAACACATGAGCATGAATACTGCAAGACACCTCTGTTTGAAGGGTATGTGAAGATGGCAATGTGGAACAAAGCAACTGAGAATGGTAAAGGACACGGGGGTATCATGGTCTTAGTGAGTAAAAAAAAGGTCGTCTCATTCAATTAGAAAGAGAAGACTCAAATAAACAACTCATTTGGTTTAAAATATCATAAAATGGTAACACCATCAAAATTGCAGCATGTTATTTTTCCCCACAAGTCTCAAAAACTTACAAAAGTAGGGGGCTTGACCACAAAGACCCATTTGCAGCCTTAAAAATGATATTGCAGTGTACTAACTAAGTGAAGTCCTTATATTGGGGGATTCCAATGTTAGGACAACAAGTGAACACGCTAGTATTCTTTTCTGTAAGGAAGACTGCGATCCCTTTTGTCTTACAGAAGCAAGAAATAATCAGTGGACAAGAGTTTCAGAGGACAACAAAAGTTGCAACCTTTTTGGGGAGAAATTGCTTACTCTATGTGGGGCATTTGACTTAGTCATTTGTAATGGGTTGGCTAGATGGGTGAATTCTAGTAATTTCACCTACAATACCTACAATGGAGCAAGTGTAGTAGACTATGCAATTTGCTCACATGGCTTGTGTGAGAAAATGGAAGAAGTTTTGATTGGTGAACAACTCTGGGAGTTGAAATCTGATCATAAACCAATCTATTTAAGTTTCACTTGGGCTGAACAACAACAACGCGGGACAAAAAATCAGTGCATTCAACAACCTCCTTCAAAGGGAAAAATTCTCTTGACTCAAAAAAACTGTAACACCTTTAAGATAGTGCTAGAGAGGTTGTTTAACAAGGAGAAAATTATGTCCCAAGGGCTCCATAGTCTTGAGCTAACAAATTTAATTCAAAGCGCACTTACAGAATGCAAAAGAGAAAAAAATAGGAAATATGAAATAAACTACTTTCTGATTAATGCTTGGTTTGATGAGGAATGAAAAACAACAAAGAAAACTTTGAAAGAGTCAAGCCAGAAATAAATAAACATAAAATCCTACAAGCAAATTGTAAGAAAGAAAAAGTTGATTTCATGATCTCAAGGAGGGAGGAACTAATCTTCTTAGGGAAAAATAACCCCAAGTTATTTTGGAAGGAACTTCAAACGAGAAACAAACAAACTAAAAATAATATACATCTTATCAATGGTTTGAGTATGCAAAGCAGCTTTATGAGAAAGATCCTAAGGTTGACCCCCCTCCCTTGGTCAACACTACTACTAATCTCTTCACCGTGCAAGAGATTGAAGTGGGTATTAAAAGTTGGGTGTTGGAAAAGTAAAAGATGTAGTTGAACTCCAAGCAGAATATCTAAAATGGGGTTAAAAAACTCTTTCACCTCACATTATGAAAATCTTCAACATCTTTCAACAAGATTCCCTACAGATTGGACAACGAGCCTAGCAATACCGCTTTTCAAGAGTGGGGATGTCAACAATCCCTCCAACTATAGGACCATAATGATAAACCCCTTGTTTGCAAAGTTATTCAGAAGTATGCTAGAAAATAGAATCAACAAGTGGGCAGAAGGAGGAGATAGGCACACCAAAGGGAAAGCAAGTTTCAGACCTAAACACTCAATGATTGATCACGGTATAACTCTAAGGCACATCATTGAAAAAGTGTGGGAGAAAAAAGAGGAAGCATTTTGTTGTTTTGTCGATTTCAAAAAAGCTTTTGACACGGTCCCTAGAGATAAGCTTTGGCATAGAATGGAGGAACTTGGGGTTCCTATGTATCTTAGAGCAGTTGTCCATAGGCTATATGAGGAGGTTAAAGTCAAAATCAGAACGTCAGCTGGTATCTCCGAAAGTTTTAGGAGTGATATCGGGGTCAAGCAAGGGTGCCCATTGTCCCCTACCCTATTTGGTTTATATATAGACAAACTTGAAGAGTGTTTAAACTTTCAAGAGGGTGATGGTGCTCTTTTGGGTGAGTTTGTGATAAGGCTTCTTTTGTATGAAGATGACCTTATTCTGATTGCTAAATTTTCTCTTGGGCTGCAAGAACACTTAATTTCCCTTGAGCGCTTTTGTTGTACAATGGGGATGCAAGTCAATACTAGCTAGACGAAAGTGGTAGTTTTCTCTAGCAAAAGAAAACATAATCAACATAAGTTCTACTTTGAAGGCAACACTCTTGAAGAAGTGGAAGATTACAAATACCTCGGAATTGACTTCAACAAAAATCTAAGTTGGGAAGGTTGGTAAAAGAAAATAACTTTGGGAGGTTGGAAAATGTTCTATGCTTTCCAAAATAGGTGCAGAGAGGCAGAACTATGGGATTGGAAGACTATGCAAACTCTCTTTGGGATTTTAGTGATCCCGATGGTTCTCTATGGTTATGAAGTGTGGGGCAGAAGTACATCTGACTTACAGTGGAAGAAAATTGAGAAGATTAAAAACCACTTGATTACAAACAAGTTTAAAATTAAAAGTTCAGTCCCTTATGATATCATGCTGAGTGAAATGGGGGTTGCTCCTATTGAAACAATTGCTATGGTGCGTCTCATAAGATATCTAAAAAAAATTCAGCAAATGGAAGACGGTCGGTGGCCTAAGGTCGTCTTCAATGACATATTGTGTAAAAGAAAGAAGACGTGGATGCGAAAAAATATTAAATGGCTTAGTAAATGGGATATTCACTTGAACAGGTGCCCTATGAACATTAAAGAGAAAAAGGATTTTGTTATTGATAGGTTCCACAAGTGAACCTGGGATAAAGGGCTAGGGAGAAAGAAAGAGCATTATATTGAAGAGTTTAAGCCCACTCACAATCATCATAAAAAAGCGTACATAGGGGCCAATATATCTTGGAGAGCCAAAATTCTTATTTCCCAATTAAGAACCAATTCCCATCAACTCCATTGTGAAACTAGGCATTGGAAAAGACCAATGAAAGATTGGAAAGAAAGGGTGTGTATGTTTTGCACCTTCGGAAAAGTGGAAATAGAAAAACATTTCATTTTAGAGTGTGAATCCCTCAAAGACAGTAGGGACAACTATGTAAGTATCTTGACAGCTAGCTCTTGGAATAATTTATTCAACGAGGGGACAATGGACAAATTAGGGGAGCGCATCATCAAAATGAATAGGAAAAGGGTTGAAATGCATAAATCAGTGTGTGAGGCGATCTGTCCCATAGGCTATTGTTATCCTTGTGGACGTTGAAATAATTTCTTTCTTTCTTTCTTAAGTCATAAGTTTGTGGTATATTTGGTTTACTCGTTGATGGATATATTTTTGTGTTATTTTCCATGGTTAAAAAAATGGTGTAGGATAAAGGGAAAATGATTTGCACCTTTGCTGATCACTGCCAATCACTTACTCTTACCACCTCTGATCCCTTTTCCCGACCACCACATACTCCGGTAGGCAGCTCCCCCAAACCATGTTATCATTAGTTTGTACAGTATGTTCCCACGAAGTCATCAGTGTGGCCTCTTGACTTTTGAACCAGGTGACGTAGGAGAGATGCTCTTTCCCTCCATCCTCTATTTCAATTAAATTCAAAATCTCCACTGCTGCTAGTTTATGTTACCATTCTTATGTCATTTTTCCCAATGTCTCCTCCCTCCTGCTAGACCCTCTTTCTCATTCTCTCCCATGGCTTCGCTTTCTCTCAACCATCACAACCTCCTCTTGCTTATGTTTCTCCTCTTCTTTTGTGACCTCCAGTTCACAACAACTAACAAACCGCAAGTATTCGATCACTATGACTGGATTTCAGAGAAATCCACAACATTGGACAATCTCTGAATCAAGGCGGCCCACATGTTCAAAATTTCCATGAAGCCAGGATTCTAGCAACATTGTATGTATATATTCAATCTCTCAGACAAGGCGACCTGCATGTTGAAAGTTTATACGAAGTTGGGACTCTAACATTATTAAATGTATTTATTCAATCTCTCAAACAAGGCATTCTAGTGTCTCTGTAGCTCTTTGGGGGCTTTGATCAGGAAGAAATATGAGGCTCCCAATACAAACTTGTATTCTATTCTTATTCTTCGCTTCTCCATATATTACACAGAGCTTTGGAAGGATGTCAAATATGAAGATATGTCGATGCCCTAATTTGCTCTCTTCAAGCATGATAAATCATTTTGAGATTTAATATGTTATGAATTATTAAACTCGTTGATTGATGATGATGATTGCACATGTGTTGTATTTGTAGAAAATGGTGTTGAAAGTGGTGATTGAGGATGAGAAAAGAAAGAGAAGAGCTATGATCATCATTGAAGCTCTTGAAGGTAAACATCAATCTAACATTTGCCATTGCAGTTTCTCATTAAAATGAATTGGGTTTGGAGAAATGATAAAATATTTTATTGCAAGGGTAGAGTTTGTTCCAGAGGATATGAAAGATAGGAAAACAATTGTGATTGGGGATGCAGATCCCGTATGTCTCACAATAAAACTAAATAAATTCAGGTTTACGAAGCTGCTAAGCATGGGTTCTGCAAAAGAAGAGAAAGAAGATGGTGGGAAGAAGGTCGAAAAGACTCCCACTTGCACTATCTATTAATGAAACTTTCAATACCTCTTTCCCAATACCAAAGGATCTATGTGCTTGTAACATGGTATATATACATATTTGTTCTAGATAAGCCTCCCATGGTCAGGGTTTGGGCTTTGAAACAAAAAGCTATGAGTGACACAGTTCATGGAAACCTTCCTTACGACCTTGGAGAAGAGGGAATTGGACGTTTATGTAAATTTTTATTTATTGAGAATAAATCTTCTAAATTTATTTTAAAAGCCTAAAGTTTACATCTATTCCTCCTTAATATTTCCATCCTATTTTGGCATAGGATAGTTGGCAGTACGAGTTTATATGTGAAGCTATTTGGTTGTCAAGTTTCCCTCCAGTAATTTTTATGTTAGGAAAGATAGTGTGAATTTATTTGGGTAACAAGGAGATAATATTATGCTAACTTAAACTAACTTTTGGTTTATTTTTAGATGGAATTTTGAAATTGCAATTCCACTATATCGAAATTGTAATTTCATTAATTTATAGCTGCAATCAAAGAAGTTTTGTGAAGTTATTTGGGTAATAAGGAAATCATATTATTTTAATTTAAGCTAATTTTATTTATTTATTTTTCTATGGAATTTTGAAATTGCAATTCGACTATATGATAGTTGTAATTTCATTAATTTATAGCTGCAATCAAAAAAGTTTCGAGGATTTTTTAAACAACTCATATTATTAAAAAAAAATATAATTCTAACAATAAAACTTTCTAAAATTACAAAATTTTAAATTATGAAAAAAATAAAACAATTTAATTAACTTTTAACAAGCTAACATGAAGCTATTAAAAGCTATTAAAATGATGCCATCTATACCAAAATGCACAATGTCCTGTCCCAATTATAAGGGGAACAAAATGCACAAAGTCTAGATTATAAGGAGAACAAAATGCACAAAGTCCAGGTTACCATTTACATATAAAGTTTAATGAGAACACTCCCAAGGACATATGAAAACATTAAGCAACCACATATAAAGTGAGTATGTAAATACAATGAGCAGTTTAAGGATTGAAAGGGTAGATTGATCTAACAAATTCACAAGAGTAAGAATCGATCATTGGAAAGTTGTCACGTGTCAAAATCCAAATCCAATTGTGAACTAACTTAATTTTTACTTTTGTTGATTTTGTCAGAAACAAATTATTAATTATTAATTATTTTTAAGTGATGGTTTTATTTAAAAACAGATTATTTAATTTTGTTTATTTTTATGTGAAAAACATGTAAGGAAGACAAATTTAACTTTGCAACTCTTAAATCACTGTCAAATTTTCCATGTAAATGATAGTCCTCAGTCAAATTTTTCATGCAAGTGATAGCCCTCGGTTTCATATTGCCTGACCTAAAAGAAATTTCACAAACTTCAATATAAACTTCAACAATCAACTTCTTTACTCATTCATTAATTCTACTTAATTTCACTAATTTCAATGTTAATAACTATCAGGGTGGTTGTCTCGTTCATTAAATGAAATGATAATTTTATATAAAAAAAGATTTTTGTAATTCAATTATTATACTTCACTAATGTTGAAGTGAACCCTTAAGAAAAGTAGGTAGTCTTTGCATTAATTGAGTTCCAAAACTTTGACATGGAAAGGAATTTTTTAGAGGATACTTTGTGGCATCTTTTGTTTGGTAAACATGTATATACCTAGTGAATTTAAAAACAAAAATTAAACATAATCAAATTACAAGTTACTGGTTAACACATAAAATCTCAAACAAATAAAAACATAATACTAAAAATAATATGAAATATATTTTTGGTAAATACAATTATTCATATAATATTATGCATACATTTATAAATTTCATAAAAATTTAAATAGATAAAGACAAGATATTAAAAACAATTATCGTAGTTTAAATGTTTTACGTTTTGGTTTTATTTTGGGATATTTTTCTGAGGATATTTGCTTGAAATCCGGCAAGAAATTGTTGGATCTGTAGATTTGAGTGGTAAATTTTGTATAATTCGAGTGCGTGAAGGATTTTTCAGCATGTTGAATCCATTTACACATTCAAAAATGTAATTTAAACAACAAAAAAAGTGATTTAGTGCAAATTTATGTCGCTGGATTTTGATGAAAAAAGCCAAAACGTAAAACAATTAGACAACGCCAAAACAATATAAACTAGCATATTCATTAATGGGTGAATGAGAATATCAACTTATTCAAGAGATGTTTTCATATTAACGTTATTAATAAGAATCATAAAAATATTGTATCGAACCAAAAAGTTTTGTGGTGCAACACACCCTATTTACATCCTTTAAAACTTTCGACGTGCATTGTATCTCACATGTTTGAACTTTGTGTGTATCATATCACATCTCTCAAAAGTTTTGGATGATGGGATGAGTCTTGAAGTTTGAAAAACTTTTTTTTTTTTCCAAAAAAAATTTCTCGAATTTATATAGCGTATAAATTCATTTACAAAGGAGAACTGTAGTCAGTTTTTTATCATAATGCACTAGCATTGAGGACCCATACATTCAATAATCAGCAATGATAAACAATAGGTTGTCCATGCTTGTGATTGAGTGAATAGATAACGAGAGACTAAGACTTCCCTACGACAACCAATTGTTCCAAATCCGGGGGCAGCTTTCATTGCTGCAGAAAAGTGGACTGGCAGCATCATTCAAAGATATTTAAGAAGGAAATGGGGCTCTCGATCCCTCTATCACAGCGATAGACCGAGAGCCTCCCTACCACTTCGGTTGGGGCCCTCTTAGAGAGGGCATCATCTGCCCTATTATGTGAGCGAGGAACGTGAAGATAGTGGATATTGGAGAAGCGCTGTGAAAGATCTCTCGTTTTTTGCATCCATCCTTCTAAATGGATGGAGTTGAGCTTGCACTTATTAGAAATCCAGTCGATAATAACTCTCGAGTCTCCCTGGACGTGTAGGTCGTCGATAGACCATAGAGCAGCGAGAGTGAGCGTGGCCCATAAACCCAATAGATCTGCTTTTGTATTTGTGTCGGCTCCACAGTTGATGAACCAGTTTGTGATTCTGGACTGGTGTGTTTTGAAGGTGCCTCCAGCGCCGCAACAGGAGCCATTTGACTGTGCAGCTCCATCAAAAAACGCTATGGTGTGTCCCTCGGCCAAGTCAAATGTCATAGCACGATGAGGGAAGCATCTGACTGTGATCGGTTGCCAGTTGAAAGAGGCCAGAATCTTGTGGAAAACCTTTGACAAAGAAGGCTAGGCGTCCTCAAAGATGACTCTATTTCTCTCTAACCAGATTTGCCAGCTGAAATGAACTGCCAGACTAGGCGGGGCCGATTTATGAGTGAACCAAAGTGAGAAGCTTTATGTGATGGAGGAGCCGCACCAGGTAATCGGAAGAGCAAAATGATTTGTAGATCGGTACCAGAATTCTTTTGAAAACGGGCAATGCATCAAGAGATGATGCAGGTCCTCGGAATTTTTGCAAAGTAAACAGGTACTCGGCCCCACCCAGCCTCTCCTTTGTAATGCTTCCCAGGTAAGTAGCTTATCTTTACCAACCAGCCAGGAAAATAATTTAAGTTTGAGTGGCAAATTCAACTTCCAAAGCTTGTGGATCCACGACAATATAGGCTCAGAGATAAGTTGTTTCTGAAGGGCGAGATAAAGATTTTTCACAGTTATCAAACCCGATTCATCACCGCCGGCCCACAAACAAACATCTGGCTCAGCCCTCAGGGTAATTCCAGCACTTTTAAGAGCTGTGGTGAATCGAATCCATTCTGAAGCAAGCGGCTCACTCAGTATGAGATCACAGGTGGTCATCCAAGCGTCTGGCAGAGGGGACGCACCTATCATAGATCTTGTCTGAGCAAGAGTTGTGATATTTTTTGCCTGGAGGTGAAGTCTCATCGATGGTGATAGAATGGAGCGGTCCCCCAGTCCAAGAATCAAATCCCTGCCAATAAGTATATCCATGCCCTCACCAGGCTTCCAGCGGAGCCAATGGAGAATAAATGGAGATGATGCCACCAGGCCTTTCCAGAAAGGAGAGGCCCTCTTCAGCTGGAAAGATGGTTTGCGTAGCCAAAGAATGAGCGGATTAGAGTCTAGATACTTATCAAAGATGATTTTATGCCAAATACTGTCATGGGAGACAACTCTCCAGAAGGAACTGGCCAGGAGGGCCACATTGAAAGTGAAGTTTGAAAAACTTGGTATTTATGTCTACCTCTAAAACCTTTTGATACAAATAAAAAACGATGTTGCCTTATGTGTATCACACAGAAATTTTTGAGTGCAACATGGTATGATGGTGAAAACTTTTGGGGAAGTGCGACAAATCACATGCAAAAAATATTATTTTGCAAAAAACCATAAAGGAAGGAAATCCCATTTCGCACCTTGTTTTACTTTATATGTGTCATTTCACATCCTTTCACACTTTCGGATGATGTGATATACATCTCGTGGCCTTTAAAACATTTGAGAGCTACATAATGTTGCACCTAAATAAAATTTGTGTGCGAAATATCACACCTCCTAAATGTTTTAGAGGATGTGATGTACGTGTCATGACCTTTCCACATTTGGTAGTAATAAGGCCATTTGACACTTTGTCTTATGTGCCTTCATGGAACTTTGTGTTGTATGCACATATTTAAAACCTTGGAATGATACGAACCAAAAAATAACTTGCCTCATGTGTATCACATGGAAAAGATTTTTGGGGAAGTCCATTGTAGTGCAAGGATGAAAACTTTTGGTTAGTGAGATGTGTTGCACGTAAATTAACTTTAGAGAGATGTGATATGTTGCAATGAAGTAAATTTTGAAGAAGTGTGATGTATTTCATCAAATAATTTTTTATGATATGCGATGTGTAACGACAAAAATGAATTTGAGTATGATACGACGCAAGAAGTTTGTCTTAGAAACAATGAAAAGATTTCACTTAGAAGTTTTCCTTTTTCATGAAGAATGAAAGTTTACAGAGATGTGATATATCATGACTAAAAATAGTTGAGGTGTGATGTGTGTAGTGTCATTGGTAAAGTCATTTTCCATACGATATGTGTTGTTTCATGGGAAAAGTTGTTTTAGGTGCCATATGTGCTATGTCATGACAAAAATCATTTTGAGTGCGATACGACACAAGCAAACAATGTTCTATGAGATATGAAAAAATATTTTTTTATACCCAAATTATAAATATAACTAAAGTTTCTATATAAACATGTTTGTATGAATATAAAAGGTTTAATTCAATAATAACTTTCATTATTAATCAACATCATATTTAGATGCCCCTGGGGTGTAGACTAATTGGCGATGGAGTGCACTATTAAGACACTTTGTTATGTGAGGTCATCGATCCAAACGTCGAATTACCTTGTGTGTCGGGTGTGGGGCAACATGGGTACACCTGGAGGCTATAGTGGTAGCGGTCGGAATCGACCCTATGTCACGTGAGTACGAGCCTGTCATTTTCCAATTCTGCCAGATAAAAAAAAGCATCATATTTAGACAAAAACCTAATCACATAGACAATCAACCTTAAGAATACTCTTTAGATGGAGAAACATTATCTATTTCAAGTTTTCAACTATGTACTTATTCGTTTCTAATTTTTTTTCTTAACCATGTATCTATCAAACTCTAAATTTTTGTATTCCTTAAGAGTCTTTCTTTTTTACTTTACAAGTTTCTAATTAATTGTTGAGTCATCATTCAAATAAGATCAAAAAAGATAATTCTAACTACAATATATGAAAGGAATCATAATTGTTAAAAATAATTGTTGACCGTTGCAAAAAGTAACAATTCACTGTGCCTTTTTAATAAGAGATATAAAGTTCTCAGTAACAGGGAGATTTTTTTCATGCACTCATAGAATAAGGAAAACATTTTCACAATTCACCATACTAAACTAACATAACCTTATTTAATCTAGATGAAATAGAAAGAAAACATTGGAATACATGTTGGGTGAAAGATAATCTGTAGAGGTTGAATAAAAGAATCACTAACTAAATGTATGGAAGAATCTATGTTCAGGTTACATATTCTTAAAAGATCGAGAAAAAAAAAACATTGATTTCATGTATGAAGGGTGAACAATAGAATGTGAATAGAACATCAGACTTGTCTTCCAATTTTACTCAAAAATTAAACTAGCATACCCCCGAAGCGGGGGAAAGGGAACGCCGAAAAGAACATTATGGAATATTTTGTTAATTTTATTTTATAAGTATAATTTTTCATGATGAGCATTGCAATGGCATATTAAGTACGAGTAGAAAAGTTATTTGTTGCAAAGTGTTGAGGTATTTGGTATAAAATATTTGAAACAATTTCATTGCATGTATAGAAGTATGGACCAAGTCGAACAATTCATGTATAGAAGTACGATTACAACATAGAAGAATCTAGAAGGTAAGAGACAAAGAAGATAAGCATGCCTCTTCTTTTTTTCATAGTGAAACATAAGAAATATCCTTCATTTTTTCATACTGTTCGAAGGAGAATGCTGGTGCTATTCACATTCCTTCTATAGTAATTGTGCGTGGCATTTCCATGAAGGTCAAGCCTCGACGTTCAATGTTTCCAATGTCAACGGTAGACCTTGTTAAGGTCATTCCTTGATATTTATGTATAGTCAATGCCTAGGCCATATTAAGAGGTATTTGTTTCTTGTTATTCATTTGTATGGGTGGAATTGGTACATGATTTGGTTGAGTTTGGTCCCATGGAGGCCCAATGTATTTATCAAATGCCACAACAACATATGTTGGAAAATGTGGAGGGTTAGAGCCTGGTGCATATACAACTTGTATGACTACTCTGAGAGAACCATTGACTAATCCTGTCTTGAGCCATAAATTGTAGGATAACATAACTCATTGGCCTATGCATAGCAATGCATGTTTTTCCAGTTGGTCATCATCATGATGGTGTACATTTGAAGCACCAAGTAATTATGCGGTACTGCGTGCGATTGGTTTATTCAAGGGTTTAAGCACAAACCTGTTATGGTTGTCCACGAGAATGTTTGTTGCAAATAGGTGGATTGAAGAATCAAAGATTCCACGTTCTTCAATGGATAAGAATTTATCAGTCCTAGATTGAAGTAGCTTCCAATCATCAATTGTTGGTGTAGCATTGTGAATGTTGGTTAACAACTGGCGGAAGCAAGATTGGGTGGCAGAGATGCCTTGTTGTCAAAATATTGTTTCCAACTTGATTACGATGGTAAAGGTTGTCCATAAGCTCCTCCCTGGTGTTGCTTCTACATAAAGAGGTTTTTCCATTACCGGTGGTAGTTGACCCAAGTCACCCACAAGAATTATTGAGCAGTAACCGAACGAGCAATGTTTTTTTTTTTTTTTTTTTTTTTTTTTTTTTTTTTTTNTTTTATAATCTGGAAATGCCTCACGACAACGAATTTCAATTTGTATAAAAAGTCTAGATCCTATGAAGCTCATCTTATCAATTGTAATGTAGAAAATATGTTTCATCTCTTCTTGGAACACTGCAAGGGATTGACCATGTAAAGGCCTCATAGGAATTCTAAGTCTTGCATGTATAGTGGTCGCATGTATGTTGAATGTTGCAACTCCAGTAGGGGCAAGAAGCAATAATGGGCTATGGCCGGATGGTGCTTGAGAAGATAGCGCTTCTTTGATGCAATGCATAAGGTAGGAGTTTTCTGTGCCTGCAGTGCCTTGGATGATCATCTTCAATGGTTCTTTTGGTTCTCTTGTCTGTAAGTGTTGCAAGATTATGTCGAATGCACGATGTTGATGTGTAGAAAATGTATTTATGGTAGGAAATAGGGAATGGAGTTCTTGTAGTACTTTTGTATTCCTTCGATTTTAGTTGATGAAGTTTGGTGCAGTGTTTAATGTATCTTGTGATACTTTGAGATGATTCTAGGGGTGGGAAGTGTCCATCTCTCGCAGTCCTAACATATCAAGAGAAGTAAAGTTGATATTTCTTGTAGGGGCCAATATTGATAAAGACTTACATTCATTCATCTCCATGTTTGGTTGTATGTTAATATGGCTATCTTCATCTTCATATGTTTGGTCATTAGGAGTGGGAATGGGGATGTGATCAACATTCCATACATTGTAGTCATCTCTTATGATCTCCCAATTAGCCACAATGTCTTCTTGTGAAAGGCATATATCTTCAGAGAAGGAACGAAAGGGTTTGTATAAAAGTAGCTCACTCTAATGGAACTCAACAAAGGTGTTGGAATATTTGTTTGATATTGTAGTAAAAAGTGGCCATACATGGACAATTGCAGGGATGCCTTTTTTTTTCCACTTTTCATTTTTTCGTGCTTGGTTTGGTTATATGTCCAGTGTTTTTCAAGATCAAGAAAACATATATGGTCAAGAAAAATTGGACGTATTAGATACACATAAATGAAATTGGATCGAGATAAGCAGTTAGGAAAATCATAGGAGATTCGACGAAATATTTGACGACCAACATTGAGTTTGGTGAAGGTGTGACTGCATGTGACAAGGGGTAACTTTTGGAGCATATGGAAAGTTTCTTGGGCACTTATGTCCAGATCTACGATTGCTTCTGAGTGAAAACGCCGATAAGCAATTGAGGCAGGGTCATCTAGATGTGATGTAGATGCAATTCTGATCAACATATGGTGCTAGGTCTATGATCTCCCCTCCACTTTGGAAGCATATTTGGCAATGTATTTTAGAACTTCATGGTGAGAGATGACTGGTTGGCAATCTACATTTTCTCTCCATGTTTGGATTATGTTAGGATTATGGATGTTCAAGCGCTCATCATTGTGTGTCGGGCGATATTTCTTTTGACCTATTTCATCAATGTAGAGTGATGCCTCCATTTGTACCTTCCAAGAGAATTTATACCTACATTCAAGGGTAGCCCCTTTTTGACAAAGACATGTTTTCTCATTGCACTTTGTATGTCATTGAACTCGATTTAAGAGTTGTTCATAGTCCTCAAGTGGGTTGGATGCAAATATCTCCTCTATATCTAGTAAGCAAGGGTCATCTTCAATGGAATGATGCATAGCCATTTGTGTGTCATGGTTTTCTCTAGGGTTCCATGATGTAACATAGTTATCAAAGAAACTCTTTCATCATAGATTTGGGTTGGGTCTTCCCAATTTAATGTTTCCATGTTTGGAGCATCAACAAGGCATAAACATCCATGTATATGTGTAAAGCCATGGTGTTTCCATTCATACCTACAAAAGGGATATGAAATTATTAGTAAAGAGCATATAAATGTATAGGTTCGGTAGAGGTCATTTCAAGTATTATGCATTGTGTACATGTACCAATAGTCAATTGCATGCATTTGTTTTTGTAGTATATCCTCATGGAAGATTGAAAACCTTTTGTGCATATAGGAAGCTATAATGTGGGGATGACCAATGACATTGTTTGTACGCCAATGTTGGCGAAGCTTTGGGTCAAGAGGCCTATTTTTTTTGCATAACTGTGTGCAAGTCTGGCCACTTTGTGTATGCTGCACTGAGAGTGAAAAACAAGGTTGGGAATTGAAATTGTGTAATCATGTATGTTAGCTCGATCTGCTGCACTATCAAGAATTCTCTAGTCCCACGTAGATGTGCTCCGAAGAACATGACATGTTCTGGGAGTTTGTCTGCAGATAGTTCTTTGAGATGCACACACAATTCTTGAATTCTGGTGGGTGTGTTATGATATTGGCTTCATTTGAAAAAGAAGGTAGTTGTTGCTTGACTTTGATGGCGCATAATCAAATTGTAGAGGTAGTATCTGAAACGAGGATGATTATCAATCTATTGTCATGGTATCTCATCAAGTGTAGTGCATAATGGTGCTCTTAGACTTCCTCATTTGTGCATTTTTACAGCACAATATAACTTTCTCAACATTTCTTAAGAAATTCCCATATTTAACTTATTTTTGCATAGCAATATATTTTTATACTAAAAACAAAAATATAATCATCTAGGGAGATGAAAATGTTCTCAAGAACACTTAGAAATTTGGAAATCATGATTTTGGTCCTCCTATGGGAATGGGTGTGCATTTTACTATATCTATTGAAAAAGTGCAATAATGGTGAAAATGTTGACTTGGAAGATCGACTATGTGGACCTTAATAATAATTTTGAAACTCTAAGACATCGTATTTTGTAGTAAATGTTGATGACTTCAAACATGTACCTTTCTATTCCACATGGATTTTTTATGTACAAATTGGTGTGCATATTCCTGAACCCTTTTAGGTTTATTAATAATCTATTTTTATAAACAAATTTCCATTTTTAAGCAATAGAAAGTATTTTTGTCAATTGGAATGCATCTTAAGGTCTTGGAAGGATGTGACATGGCATAATACACATCACACATGCCTCAAATACTTCTGAGAGTTCATTTATTGCATGTTTTTTTTATGGTATTGTATATTATAGAGAGGGAAAGTGATGCAAGAGCATCCCTTTGAATACAAATGATGTTTTCATTAATTTTATTTTTTTCTATGAAATGCACATCTCAGGGAAACCCACCAAGAACTTCCCCTCATTCCAAGGATGGTACCTAAGGTAAATCGATTGGTTGCAATTTTGGAAAAATAACCCGGTGGGAACATCAAGTGAGGCCCATAATATTCAGAGAGGAAGACAACCCAAGGACCTAACCTCATGACCTCTTGCTTCTAATTCACATCCCTCAACTGCTCAAGCTAATCCAGTAAGCTATTAATTATATTAATGTACATAGGCTAGGAATATTGTTGTTATTAATTAGTTTTATTTTGCATTTATGTCTAATTTTGGTTTTAATCTTGCAACCGTAGAGGGTTATAGATTAATGTGGCATGAGCATGATAGAAGACTTAGGTCATCCTTAAAATCATTTCCACACTTCATATATCCTCTAGCATGCATAATTTTGTTTTTGTTTGTATTTTTTCAAAGTTGTATAAAAGTGGAAAAAATAGGTAAGTATGCATTTTGGTAGAATTATTGTGTGGGTAGATAGGTTAAGTATGGTGTATTTAGGTCTTAGTCTAAATTTCACAAATTGGTTGTACTTGGTTTGTCACTAGAGTGTATTTTTATATTGATGTGATGTAACATCCCCGTTATAATCTCTAGTTTAATTAATGCATAATGTAGATATGATATGTGGTTGCGGCCAAGCGATGAATATGTGAATTGTATATATGAATTTAATAAATAAAATGTGATGTTAGTTGTTGGGGACATGGACAGAGATAGGGGTTGAGTAATCCACAAGAGAGGTGAGGATTTAAGAGAATGTCTAAGAGAGGGAACCAAGGGGAGAAGTACCCATGTCAATTAATTCAAACCCACATCCTAAAATTATTGTTGGTGTATGAACCTTCTAATTTATGATTGAGTGTTCCCAAAGACAAATATTAAACATGTGTACGAGGGTTGGTGTGAAAATTCATATCCCATAGTTATGATAGAATGGTGGTTGAGTACAATCAACATTGGGGAGTGTGAGAGTCAACTTTCATGGGGGGGGGAATGAAATTCATATGGGAAAGGAGAGAAGTTTTGACATGCATTTGTTTGGGACAACAAGGAAGAGTAGAGTGTTGGAACTTAGAGGAAACAATGGTAGACATGCTAGTAGTTGTTTGGAGTTGTCAAAGACTAAAGAAGCAAGTTTTTAGGCTTGTAGAAGAACTAGCTTGTCAGGCATGTGTATGAATTGAACTGGAACAACAAACTTCTTGTTGTTTTGTTTCCTGGTAGTTTTCCTAGTAATGAGTTCCCTTGAGTTTTCCAATAGTAATATTCCTAGATACCTATGTCAGAGAGACCCTGATAAATGAATAGGACGTCCAATGGGATAATAATAGTAAATGGGTAGATTACTTGGATTGGGAAGGTCAAGAGGAAAATAACTAAAGGAAATTTGGGATAGTTATAGGAGAATGTCAGTGGGTTGTGTGATTATTTGAGCTATGGGTGGAAAGTGAGAGACACCCTCTTTTATGGATTCCTAGCCCCGACTCAAGGGTGACTTGTTGTTGATATATGGAACAACAAGTCTATGGTTGGGTGGAACATTCGTCTCAAGAAGTTGGTTGCACAATTGTTCAAAAAGATAAGTTTTTTATTTGTTTTATGTGTCACATTATGAGTTTTAATTGTTGTGCATTAACTCAATATATTAGGATGGTTTTATATGTTGTTGTATGAAGTTAATTAACTGCATTCATATTTACTTTTTCGTGTTGTAGATGTATTTAAATTGATGATAGAAAAATGGTTAGATCTATGTGTATTCATGTAGCTTGTAAGCTATAGGATCAATTAGCAGAAAAAATTTATTTTATGTGTAATTCTGCAAGTAATGGACCTTAGTCAAGTTAGGGAATGTTACATGTGAAAATTAAAAAATAGTAGAAATTGTTGTTTTTTCCAAAGAAAAAAGCGTAATTTTTATTCCTTGGGAGGGACAAAAATACATTTTGTATGTGCTTCTAGAGCACTACACACTATGAAAGTGTGTGCTATAACTGAAGATAAATGGGCATTTGAGTGCGCTCTCTTCATGTCTATATCGAGGAAAAAAAATAACAAAATCTCACCCATGACTGGGTGTACTGTTTTATGTTCATAAGAGTCCTTTATATACAAGAGGAGATCACCATTGTTGTGGTTTATGCCTATCTATTTATCAGAAATAAGAGTAGTTTTTGAAGCCTTCAATGATGCCTTTATCTGTTGCTTAAAAAGTAAGTAAAAAATTGTCTGAGATGGTCAGTCTAGTGTAGATCGCTTATAAGACTGTCTGGTTTGTAACTTTGGTTCAAAACTTCAAAATTGTAGTAGTTTGTGTTCTTCTATAAAGGGCTTATGATAGTAAGCATTTGTGTCTTCTCCTTTTTTTTTTCTATGATGTGCCAATGACCTTGTAGGAGTTGCAATCCTTCTTTGGAAAGTGAGTCTGCTATCATGTTTATGTCCCTATATACATGTGAGATAGCCACAATATCAAAAGTGTCCAAAAGCCTGTAAATTTCCTCCAGAATAGGAAATAGCAAAATGTTATGACAATTTTGTTGCTTATTTGTCCAATTTATTACATTCATAGAGTCTCCAAAAATTTGTAAATGATGTAATTCCTTTTCTTTAACAAAAAGAAGTAGAATCTTTAAGGACATCAATTCAGCAGAGTTGTTGGTTCTCGTTCCCAGTCCCATTTTTATGTGGAAAAAGTGGTTTTCAGAGATATGTGGTATAGCTCCTCCTCCACAGACAAAGTTCTAAGCAACACCATCAAAAAGGGCCTAGAGTTTTGTGGTATCTATTATCTCTTATTGTCTTGTCCTTAATTTTTTTGAACATTTGATCTGGGGATAATGGGAAAGTATTGTGAGACTTTGTGCTACTAATAGTTCTGAGGGATTGGATTTTTCCTTGAATATTTTTGAATTTCTTGCTAGACAAATTCCCCAACTTATTAGAAGAGGAAGTGCTTTGAAGGCTTTGTTTCCTGGGGTATATTTCCATGTTTTCCAGGCGGTTTCCATGGAGTCTCCTGCCCATAAGCAATTTTTTTTAGAATTATTGATGTTTCAGTCCAAACTTTTACTGTGAAGGGGCAGGTGAGGAGCAAATGTAGAGTGGTTTCATTTTCATTTTTGCAGAGTGTGCATCTTCCCGGGCCTTCTATTTGACACTTGTTCAAGTTCTTCCAAGTTGGGATTCAATTGTTTAAATTTGCCCACATGAAGATTTTTTCTTTTTGTGGGCATTTTTGCTTCCAGAGGCTTTTCCACCACCATTTGGGATTTTGTTGTAATGAGAAATTTAGTGTTATGTACCCTACTTTCAGGGTGTAGAAGCCTGTTGGATCTTTTTGCCAAACTAGTTCATCCTCCCGGTTAGTTAATCTGATGTGGCTTCTTTTGAGTGCAACTATATCATTTGTCAAGGATTCTGCTTGAGGCAAAATGAGTCCGAGAAGATTTGCATTTTCCTATCCTTGGTTCCAAATAGTTGTAGTTGGGGGGTTGGCTAAATGAGAGATATAGAAGATACCTTTTCTGTGGAGTTGTTCGATAAGGTCCTCCGACAGTATGTGGGAGTTCCCACTTCCTGGCCAAGGATCAGTCCCTATTCATAAATGATTTCCCTTATCCACCTTCCAATCTAGACTGTCCCCAACCACTGTGAATGAAGAGATCATTGATACAATCTTCAATTGTATCTGGAGAAATATATTTTTGAGCTATTACAAGCGTCCACATGCTGGTGTCTGAGATGAGCCTCCAACAGGATTTTTCTGCAAGGGCCTTTGAGAAAAGGAAAATGTTTTTGAGCACCTAACCTCCTAAAGCTTTTGGAAACTATATGTTGTCCCATTTTGACTAGGGTTGTGTATACTTTTCTCCCGAGCATGACCAGATGAAACGTGCACAAATCTTTCTGATTTTTTCTAAGACTCCTTTTGGGATCCAAGCTAGCGACATCCAATAAACTGGAATGGCTTCTAGTACTTATTTCGTCAGTGTGAGTCTGCCTACTCTTGATAACCATCTGAAGCTCCAATTGTTTAGTCTTTTTTCTAGTTTTTCTATCAGCCATTTCCAATATTCTTTTTTGTAGCTATTTGGTTTTAGCTGAAAACCCAGGTATTTTATTCCTTGTGAGATATCTTGCATAGTGAAGGGGAAGATTCTTCAATATAATTCCTTTTATTCTTCGTCCAATTAAGATGTCGATATCGTATATTTTTGTTCATTTATTATCATACCTGTGGCTAAACAAAACAACATGAGGATGTCTGCCAAAGTTTCAACATCTCCATATTTCCCATTACAGAAGATGAGGATATCATCCACAAATAAAAGGTGTGTTATTTTCAGCCCTGATGATGCTGAAATTCCCTGGAAAGTCCCTGCTATGGCTACTGCATCTAGGGCTTTACTAAGGCCCTCCACTACAAGAAGGAAGATGAGGGGTGACAAAGGACATCCTTGTCTCAGTTCTCTTTTTTATTTGAATAAAGGGGAGGTTTCCTCATCGATGAGTACTACGAAAGAAACTGAGGTAATGCAGGCCATTATCCATTTTATAAAAGGGACTTGATAACCTAGGTGGGTGAGCAGAAGGCAGATATAAGCCCAATTTACTCTGTCAAAAGCCTTTGAAAGATCAATCTTCAGGATTGCTCCTTTTGATCTTGTGGTCTTTAAACTGTGGAGGAATTCTTGTGCAACCCCTATTGCCTCATGAATTTGTCTTCCTTCAAGAAAACCAAATTGTTCCATTGAGATGGCTTTTGAAAGTATGAGTTTTAGAATTAGGGCTATGATTTTGGCTATAATCTTGTAAATACAGTTACAAAGGGAGATTGGTCTGAAGTCATCGAAGGTCTGAGGATTATTTACCTTTGGTATGAGGGATATAGAAGTGGAGTTGAAAGGCCCATGAATTCTACCATTTGTTCTTGATTCATTGATTACCTTTAGTATATCTTTGATGAGCATATCATAGAATCCCCTGAAGAATTCAATTGTCCACTCGTTTGGGCCTGGGATTTTATCCTTCTGGAATCTTTGTAGGGTTTATTTTAACTCATGTTCTGTGACTTCGACAAACAAATCTTGGTTCCCTTGTTCATTTACAAATTTTTGGAGGAATAAGGCCATCTTTATTATTTCTGCAATATTTATGCTCCTAACAGCTTTGAAGAAGCTCTGAAAGTGGTTTTTTCCCAGGTTTGCTAGTTCGTCAAAAGTTGTGCAGGGTCTTCCTTCCTGATCCTTTAGACTCCAAATTGTGTTTTCAGTTTTCCTTCCTTTTGCATAAGCTTGGAAAAATTTAGTGTTTTCATCCCCTTTTTCCAACCAAATAGCTCTGCATTTTAGTCTCCAAGTATTCTCTTATTCCGCAAGCAATATTCTTCTTCTTGATTCTAAAGTTTTAAAAGTTTCGCGAGCTTCAACTGAGATAAACGTTGTCTCAAGGTCTTCTTGAAAAAGTTTGAGTTTTTCCTCTATTTTTTGTAATTCCTGTTCGTCTGAATTCTATTTTGCTTGTGCCTAGGGAATGACCAGTTTTCTTAACATTTTGAGATTTGACGCAAACTGGATGCCCGCAGGAGTTTCCTCAGTATCTCTTACGGTGGTCCAATTTGTCCTGATTAGTTGTTGGAAGCTTTCGTCATTTATCCAAGAGGGATTGAATTTGAAAGGAGTTGTCGGTTTAATTGGAGTTCCTTCCAATTCGAGCCATACAGGTGAGTGATATGATTCCCCCCTAATTCCAATCCCTTGATGAAAATGAAGAGGGAGCATTGCAACAGGTTCAGAGATCAAGAAACGATCTAATCTTTTTGCAACTCTGGCTTCTCCTGTCCTCATATTCCTCTAGATGGGTAACATTTTTCGTGGAGCCACATCAATAAGACCATTTGAGGCCATCAGATGGTTGAAAAAACCTGCATGGTTATCTGGGTGGGTTGTTGGTCCCCAACTTTCTTCTTCCCCCAAGGAGAATTTTAGGTCACCTCCCAAGATTAGTAGTTCAAAATTCAATAGTTATTTGGCAAACAAGTTAACCCATAAATTGTTCTGATCTCTATGTGGCCCATAGACGTTAATTATTTCGAACTCCTTTCCAATTCCTTCTAATAGGAAATCACCTCCTAAAACAGAGTCCATTGCCCAAGAGTTTAGGAGTTTTAGTCTTCGAGATCGCCATATGATAACTAGGCCCCCCGATCTACCTTTAGGACTTTGACCCATGAAGGCCCAGCCTAGGAGGAGAGTAGAGAGCATTTTTATCGCCACTTCTTCGTATGAGAGAGTTTCTTGAAGAAAAATGATGTCTGGTTGGTTTGTTAGTACCAACCTTTTAATTGAGAATTTTTTGGGGGAACTCGCGAAAACCCTGCAATTGTAGGTGAGGAGCTTCATGTGAGAACCCTATGAAGGGTTTTAGCTGCTCTAAGTGCCCCAATAATTGATTTTTGACGGTCGAAGGCAATATCAACCAAAGTTATGGATTGAGCCTTGTACATATGGGAATTCCTTCCACGCCCCTTTTTTTTTTATGGATCTCAGGGTTTGGTCCCAGTCCCTTGTGTTCAATGTTTGGTATGGATATGGTCCTGTTGCAGAGTTGGTATTTGATGACAGAGTCTTTCGATTATTCAGAGGAGGAATCCTCGGGAGGTAGGTGGGGGAGAGTGCCAGTCTCCAAGTCTTGTGAAGGAACAAAGGGGGAAACAGACGGAGAGGGAAAGGGCGGAGGAAAGTGTGGGGGAGAAAGGTTGGGGAATCTAGAGGGAGGAGGGATCAGGGGGAAGACCTCCATTCAAAACTGAAAAACTAAAATGATTAAAAAAAAAAATGTTGAGCAGGAAATAGTAATATGCATACCCAGAAGGTTGTCGACTAGAAATTGAGGGATGACCTCTGAGCCTGCTTCTGAAGTCAATATCTCTCTTTCAACTGGGACTAGAGAGAATCTGTCTCCTCCTTGGATGGGTGGAACCTCCACTTCTTCAGCCCGCGACATTGCTTGTTCGCTTGTATTTCCTCCTATAGAGGATTTCGTAGAGGGTGAGCTGGTGTCTTTGGATATTGGTATCTCGTTGTTCCTCCTATTTTTTGCATTGGGACGAGGGTTTCTGTGTCCTTTCAAGTTGTATTTGCAATCCTTTATTATGTGTCCATATTCATGGAACCTCCTGCAGCAGAAAGGGATTCCTTCGTAGTCTATAATTTTCACCTTGGTTCTTCCCAAGTCTGTTAAGTTTAGGTATTCCTTTAATCCTTCTCTTATGTTTAGTAAAACTAAGATCCTTGCTACCGCCATCTCCCCTGAATCTAGGAATCCTATATCTGTAGTTAGGAATTCACCCAAGTGATTCCCAATAGCTTGGAAGTACTTTTTGTTCCAGAGGTGAGGGGGAAGTCTCGGTAAACGAACCCAAATGGGGATGGAGTCCAATCTCTCATTATCTGTATCAAAAGTGGGGCTCTAGAGTTTCAGAAGTATAGGGGAGGAGTCTATGAACCAACTTTTTTGGAGGACTAAAATAGCCTGAGATTTATCTAAGAAAGTAAGCATAAACCAACCTCTGGACAATTGGTTGATTTTTGGTGGCGGGTTGTAGATTTGATCCCAAGTTGACGTCGCCTAGTATTTTAGCGATTTTTCGCTAAATTGATAGCCATATGCTTTTACAACAAGGGTTTTATCTGCCATTTTTGTAACTCTTGATAAGGTTAAGTCGTCACCCAGAGTGAAGTCAAGATTTTAGGTTGAGTATCCTACGCATTTGTTATGTTTCCTATGTCTTTCCTCATCGATGCCCTTACGTAGACAGTTTTGCTGGTTCTGAGTGACATTTTTTGTCTCCCCCCCAAAGAGTGATACCCACTCGCTGGAGTTTGTTTGACAGAGATTTGTTGAAATAAACCTTTCTTCCATCGTTAAAGTTTGGTCCTGAAAATAAAATTGTTCCTTTAAAGGGTAGAGGTGGGTCGGAGTCAAGTCGTGTTCTGCAGGAACCTAGTCTGTGATGGTCTGAGTAGGAGAGGGTGATCCTAAGACTTAAAGGGGCGACGAGAAAAAAATTTGTTCGAGAGAGGGGGAGAACGGGAAACTTGGTATCACGGGGTTGGGTAAAGACCAGGAAATATTGGTAGGGGAGGAGGTGAAAGGGAGACTGTAGTGTAAAGGAGAGGGAATGCCTTCGACAAGGAAAGAGGATATGAACTGAGGATCTGGGAAGGTGGTAATGGCCGAGGTTTGTAGGGAGACAACCCTGAAATTTTCGGCACCGCTTAGCCAAGAGAGGTCTTCTGGAGCCTGGCCTAGAAAATTCCTAGAGATTCCAGAGAGTCGTGAGAAAAATGCCTCCTGTGAGACCGCCGGTGAAACCCCACCCAACAGATATGAGAATGTCTGGTCTTGACTGCCAGTTGTCACTAGCCAAGGTGGTGGCTCTCCATGCTCAGGAGAGTAGTCCACCACGTCATCATAACTGACCATGGTGGTTTAGTAATATTTGCAAAGAGAACCCAAGAGTATGCCCTTGTCCAGTTTGCTACGGGAGGTTCCCAATAACCACCGAGATTTGCAGGGATCCAAGTTGTTTAAACCTTCGGATAAAATCGACTGCTTTGGTGTAAGTCAGAGTTGTCACTCACGTGACCCGCGACATGTGCTTTTCCATATGTATGGGTCGTAGAGATCTCCTTGTCAGTGGGGAAAAGGAGCTAGAGTGAAGGGATGCTTGTGACCGCAGTAGGTGGCCCACGAGCCTCTGGGGCTAGTAGACCACAGAGCTCCATCCTCCCAAAATAGTAGAAATTGTTATTTTGGCAAGACTTGGATTTTATTAGAGAGGATTGATTTTGGGAAAATGAGTATGAGGGGTTGTAGATAAGGTTGGTATCTCCATATTGAATTGCTTTTATTTCTATTTATGATTATATATTTGTCATGGCATGGATTTCTTTGAGGAACCCAACATTAATTTTTACCATGTGAATAAAATGGAAAAATTGAAGTAATTTTGCACAAAAGAAAGTTTTAGGTCTCAAATTAAAAATACAGAATTGTAGGAAGGTGTCTAATGATTAAATATTCACTCCCCAAGTTGAGTCAATAAATTTAATATTGTATTGAAGGTTCAATGTGCATTTTAGTGAAGATAATCAATTTTGGTCAAATCATGATCAAAGTGCATCTTGTCAAATCCATAACTTAGAGAGGTTTGGTTGTCATGTTTTCAACCACCAAGAAGGAACGTAAAACCAATTTAAATTTTATCAGAGGACCCTCATACACATTTTAGTGTGCATTTTCTTCAGGAAAATTATTCATGCACGTGCCTTCAACCTTGATTTCTAATGACAAAATTGGTTTTTGAAGGGTAAACAAGCATTTTGACTTCTAAAGTTATATTTGAACATTTACAATGAAGGTATAAGGGGTCCTAGATGCCATCAAGTGTATGATATTCTATATAATTACATTTTAAGCTACATGTATAGTATTTCATGTAATTTCATGCCTTGGGACAAATTTTGAGTTAGTGATTTTCCTTGATTTTCAAGAAGAATTGTGTTATTTTGCTACATAAGACACTTTTAAGAACAAAGTGAGAAATATGAGTATGTAGGAAGTTCAAGAGTTCTATATTATTAAATTATCATGCTTGAATTCATCAAATCACTCTATATTTTAGACTAGACATCTATTTTTGTGAACATTGGTTTAAATTGCCTAGAAATGATTAAAAAAAAAGGTGCCAGTGTCATTTGGCAAATCCATTTGTATTTGAAGACATTTTTTAGAAATATGAAAATGTAATAAGATGCACCATGTGTATCTATATGTTGTCATAAATTTACCTTGTGAATTTTGTTGTTCATTTTACATACGTCTCAGCTTCATATGAACATTTTTTTGAACAAGAAATCAATCTTTGAGAAACATGTGAGGATGTTGAGCAATGGAATGCATTATGAGAAAATGAAATGACGTGTCATCGTATAATGCATGGAAATCTTGTATCAAAACCGTTCAAACTGGCATTTTCATTATAGGGAATGCATTTTCTTAAGTTTTTTCATGTATAATAAGGGTTATAAAAAGTGCATTACGAACACTAGATGAGTGACATGAGCATGTTTGAATATGATTAATGGTATATGACATGATAGTATTGCATCGTAACCTTCAAGCATGCATTTATAGTGAAGGGAATTATAAAAATTGCATGTATTTTGTAATTAATGAGTTTTAATCTATATTGTAATGCCAATGTTGATTGTTTCTCATTTTGCAAAGTAAGTCATCAATGGATCATTCAAAACAACCACATCGAAAAAATTTACCTCAAGAAAAATGTTGTTGTAGGGCTAAAAAATTATCTAACCTTCCAAATTTATACCACATAATATTGTCCCTCAATTCAATCATGTTGGAGGTAAGATCATTATTATTATTGCTACATGTTCACTGATACACCCTCATATATGGGGTAACTAGAGGATATTTTTTCTCCCATGATACACATCACAAAAAATAATACCGATGATGGAATTCAAGATTCTCCACAAATAGTTTCTCAAATATACCTCCCACTTTATGCTTAGCTCACTATATGGTGCATAACACACATGAGACACCTTGTTTCAATGCTTCATATTAAGCGTTAATGTTCAATGTATCTGACATGAAAATAATGATCATGGGTTGAATCAAATGATGGACCATGATACTTTGAATTTATACCCTTTTCCTTTATTCACCTTGGCGATCATCATCATCTCCTAGTCAAGTGTTGTCACTCTTGGGAAAAGTTGTACTACCAGGGGGCCTTTATAGGGGCAACGTGTCCATATCCAAATCCATATGTAACATGTCTAAATATTTCCCATTTTTGGTATCCCTTATTTTGGTTTGGTTTTCATATGTCACCCATATAGGTTTATGCTTCATAATCCCATGAGAAGAAGAAGCTAGAATGCTTGAGGTTGATGCAAATTGATATAAAAATGTATATAAAAATAGAAAATTCTAAACTCAAAATGAAAATAAGAAAATGAAAAGCAAAGTCAAGAACCAAGAAAGAATAAATAAGCATGAGTTATTCCCCCTCACTAAGAGGCCATCACCTCAAGTCCTATGCAATGAATGCATACATAACAAAATGGACGAAAATGAAATTCAAAATCCAAAAAAGGTTGAATTAATAAAGAAAAAATAAAACAGGGGTTTGGAAAGACACAGTGTCAAGGAAAGGACAACTCATTTCCTAAGTGCTCCCTTATACAAAGGCGCCCATGAGGATGGCTATCATACATAAACTTACATGAATATGTCACCATCTATGAAGTAAACCCCAAACCACACTGTATATCACTACACATACTCATTGATGGGTTTCTTGGGAAATACTCCTCTTGGGTACTGGGACACCTAATAGGCATTAATGATGATCCTCCCATACCTAAACTTAGAAAATTGTATAAGTTTATGAGATAATGTGAATTTTGAAGATGATGGTTTGAACATGACACTTAATGAAATGTATCTAATGGATTTTACATTAACATGACTCACTTTATGTATTGCATTTGACTTGTGTGCATGCCTCTATGTTGGATAGATACATTGGACCACATGAACCACCCCCACCCCCCCTTGCACAATGTACTTCACATGGATATTCACTTGTACAGATCCTTGGTCCTTTGGAGGATGTTGAGGGACTACTTACACATTTAATGTAGGTTCTCCCACCATGTTTGAGAAGTTGTTTCACATTATTTGGAGGATGTTGAGCCTTATGAGGACAAGGAACCCTTGTTGAGATGTATTAGCACCCACTGGATATTAAATGGCACCTTGATGATGGGACTTTGCACCTTTTCATGGTGTTATGGCACCTATTTATGAGACATCACACTTGTCGGGGGATGATGTGTCACTTTGGGATGGAAAGTTACAGCTCTAGGAGGGAATGTTTCACTTTTGAGCGCCCTACACATCACTTTGGAGTAATTCATCCACTTATTGAGGTCATTCATGCCACACATGTGGACTCTAGCATGCATTTATGATGGATTATTTTTCATTAAAGGAAATTTACTTCATTTTGGAGGCATTGTTAGGGGTCTTAGTGATCTATCCACTCTTGTATCATGGATAATTTATGTCTTGTTTCCTTATCTCTAGGGTTTGTAAGAGATGAAGGAATTGTTTTATTTTCTTAGAGTTTTTGATGGATGAGAAGGGTGTTTGATCTATCATATAAATAATTGAAGCACTTCTCACTGTAAATCATTGCTACTTGTGGAGAATTATCTTTACTTGTCTAGTATTCTTCTCTCTTCTCTAAAATCACTATGGATGGCTAGTTAGAGTGACTTCTTGTGGAGATGATTTGTGGATGGATTTACTACTTCATGGATGATCAATGTTAGGATTTTTAAGATTGAAATATGTCTTGAGTAAGTGGTCTCATTTTATCTTGTGGATTTTGTTTATGGATGAATGCTAGTGTAATTGTGCTTCTCTAGTGATGGTTGTGCATTATCTTTAATTATTCTTGAACAAATCCCTCTTTTAAAAGCTCTTAGAAGGTTACTATTGGAGTACCTTCCTTTGAAACATTTTGAAGTTTTAGTAAGGTACTAGGTGGATATTCTAGGGTTTGTAGTGGATGACCCTATATATCACCCTATATTCACTTGCATCTCTTGAAGGGGGTCCTTAATTGACCCCATATGCCCAAAAAATGTAGTAGGCACTAGTATTTCTCCCTTTATTCAATCATAAAACCTAAGATTCTACTTTATTTTAATGGTTTAAGGTAAATTTAGGGTTTATAACATGAATACATTCATTTTTATCCATAAAAAGACCTAGACGTTTTCATATTTGTGCATGCATTTGAATTGGAAATTGTTTTAAAACCCTAAATTGCATTGTTGATTTTATTTCTAGCCCAATTAAGGCTCGATGTCTAGTATTTCTTGGCTATTATATGCATTTATAATTTCAGAATTTGTATGTTAGATAAAAACCTAATTTCATCCATCCCACAAGCCCTATTTTACTTTCTTATCTATTATCTCATGTGCTAAACATACCTTTGTTTTTTGTTATCCCTTGACCACGTTTTAGAGAACCTTCGTCACGTTTGACCAACTTTGGGACTTCGACAGGCTGGTCGAAGGCAAAGCGGAGATCGCGGGATCTCGGCCCCTTCTTAGGGCATTTTTGGGTTTAGGGTTTATGTAACGGGTATGGGATGTTGACCCATGGGTTTACCCATGTTTAGGCCCTTTTGTAATGTATAAATAGAAAGCTAGGTGATGTAAGTAAGAGAGACCTAGATGTAATGTGGCCGGTGAGATAAGTGCGAACAATTGTGGATTCTTCGTGCATACTGTGTGTTAAGAACTTGCAGAGCTAAGTGCAAGTGATTGTAAGAAGCTTGTGTGAAGATTGTAAGAAGGCTTTGTGCGTGAACCTGGCTCAGGGAAGGAGGATCTGGCGAGGTGCGCACGGATCTCTTGTCCTATGCAGAGTGGGTTCTTGTGGCTTTGTGCTTGTAGAAGATTGAAAGAAGGAAATAAAGAAGAGAAGAGTTGGTGGACGTAGCCCCACACTAGGGTGAACCACATATATCCTGTGTTGTGGTTGCTTTTCGCATTATAGTTGTTATGTTATTGATGTGATTTATTCTTAGTGCAGTGATATATGCTAGATGCATATGATATAGTAGCTTAGTTCTTAGTAATGTGAAAGAATGTTATATTTGATTTGTTTCTATATGCTAATTTCTTAGATGTATTAGATCTTGTTGAATACTGCGCTACTATGTAACTAGGGTTTCGACCTGCGATGTGAATAAGGGTTAAATACTGATGAATATTAACTGCTAAGTGTTATGTTAAGTGTTGTAATCATAGATCTTTGTCCCAGCTAGGTTGTAGACACTTGACTCCTACAACCACCCCTGCCTCTACCTCGGGTGAGACTTCATCTGCTTCGCAGGTGTTGCCGAAAGGATCGGTAGTTAGGGTTTTGTTGGTGCGTTGTTGAAGTGTTGAACCCTAGGTCTACCCCTATGCCAACAAATGGTTATGTTGTCGGGACCTGAAACTATGATTACTAGGACCTGAAGAAAAGAAAGCTTTGTGCGTAGATATATTGCTTTAGTGCACAGTATTCTACTTGACTATGAAGCTCTGTGCTAAGAAACGAATCAGATCTGAAGAAAAGAGGTAAGATCTTAGAGATTTGTGCTCTGAGAAAGGTAAGATAAGTGAAAAATTTTGTTTCGAAAGAATGAATCTAGGTATGTCTAATAGATTATGTCATAGTCTGAAAACTAGGGCACAACTAGAAGAAAGAAGATTGGATATGAGTAGATCTGATAAGAATAGTGAAATATATGTTATTCCTATGCATAGAAAGAATGTTTGGACTAACAAATGGATGCAGGATCCTAGAAAGAATTTTTTGCAGGTTAGTTATTGTGATCCCAATGCGCAGTACAAGAAGGGTTAGGGGTCATTTAAAAGAAAGAGAGGATTAACTCTTTGCTATAGTTGAAGAGAGACCAGGACATCTTGCTAAGGAATGCCCTGGTAGAGGTCCTAGTTTTCTTTGTTGTAAAGCTATGGACCATGAAGTTTTGGATTGCCCTAGAATGATTGTTAAAGTTGAAAAGATGAATATGAGACAAGAAAACCATGAGATAGGCCAAGAAACTAAGGATATGATAGAACCCCAGAAAGAATCAGAGACTGTATTATTACAGATGAAAGAAACTTTGAATGATCACAGAGATATCAACTTATCAGATATATTAAAAGAGAAGGAGTGCATAGAAACAAGAATAGGAGACTTTGACATAGACTGTGTTCTAGATGAGGAAACCCAGGTGAGCATCATGACAGAAGGAACTTGGGAAATTTTGGAAAAGCCTGCTATGGTTCTTGCATTAGGAGGAATAGGATTATTTAGAGGAAAGTTGATAACCCTATGTGGAAGACTTACCCAGACATCTATGAGTGCTCATGGAACTTTGACAGAAGAAGAATTTGAGATCGTTAAATTTGTTGAGAACAACGCCCCATTTTCTATTTTGCTAGGAAAAACCTAGATTGAGAAAGATTAGACATGAAGGAAACAAGAAGAGGAGGATCTAGAACGGAAAAAGAAATAACTAAGAGATTTCATGGCTAGGAGAATAACGCACTTACCGTAAGAACAAGAGGACCAGTTGAATCTACTAAGGACCAAAGATCTGGACGTCGAAGTTGAAAGAACACAGGAAGAATTGAAACACATGTCTGTACAAGAGAGTAGAGCACCTACCCCAGAAAGAGAAGAAGTATTACCCTCGAACCCTATGAAAGACCCTCCATAGTGTGAATCTACTATGCTAAGAGGAGATAAGAACAATAATGGAAAGAGGAAACTAGTGACTCTGATTACAGGAAAGAAAGCTAGAAATCTCAGCAAAAAGAAAGCAAAGTTAGAAAAGTTACAGGAAGTTCCAGGGAGGACTTCACAGAAGGAAGGTTTGCAGAAATGGAACTTCGTCGAGATAGAAGAACAACAAAGATTGGCACTTTTCCATGGTGAAGAAATATGACCGTTGGAGGCATCCTGACCATTATCCCGATGCTCCAGAATGGCTTGAACCGCAGTTATGGCCAGAAAGATCGCCATTAGACCATTGGGACCGTGCCATAACGAATGGAATTGCATTGATTAAGGCGTGCCTGCTCATTTGAGGATTTTTTTACGACACTGTCTATTTATCCCGTTGAGCATTTCATCGAGAACACTTTTTCCAATTGTGATTATTTGAGCCCACAGAGAATTAGTTGCTTTCACGCAGTGCCTATTGAGAGCTCGCCACCCATTCTGTTACATCGAGTATTTGATCACCAACCTGAGATACCTGATCTCAAGCGTGCATTTTAGGTGACTTCAACGAAGTAGAGAAATCCATCGAAGAGATCCGCATAGACCTCATGACTGATAACGTCATGTCTACAGGAGTCCAAGCCTCGTCGATGAGAGGAGTGCAAGCATCCCCGTCGACTGCTTGTGGATCTGGACCATCCCGAGCCGTGACATAGAAATGAACCAAGCATCGTGATGACTTAGAAAATGCGAAGCTCTTCCCATCCATCCTACCCGATTATATCCCGCCTTTTGGCTTGCGCGGTGAGCCGTGACAGTGTCTCGAGGGACTTTGACTACACCTTGATTACCGCGTACCTCCCGAAGGGGATACACGCAATAGAACCATAGTTAGGAAAAATCATGACGTTGAAGATCAGTGACTTCAACTTGGGAGATCGCAAGAACCATGGAATGCTTTCCCCACACAAGTATTTGACCAGGACCAAGGGGAATAAGTCAAAGATCATCCCCCAGCCGTGGACTATGGACATCGCGAGGTCCACTATCCTTAACGTGATGAAGATACCACACTTTGGAAGGCATCAGGAGGTTAACGTGTGTTAAAATCCTATCGTATTGCTTTCATGGAGGTTATCTATGGCTGGACACATGCATCACCATAGATCTGGCGTTGATCCATCAGATCACTGGATTAAGAATGCAAGGACCAGACCCACAAGAATTTTATCCAGGGAAGGTTGCAGATCGCGCCCTAGTGCAGAAAATTAAAGATACCTATGGTGATGTGGAAAAGGGGTAGCGAGGCTACAAGGTAGATTCCATTCAGAATGGCGCAGTGCACCTAGCCTGCCATTTGATCATTGGTAATCTAGTAAGGAAGAACATACCCACACACAGGGTTCGTTGTTGACCTCACTAAAAAATGCATGGAAGGGATACAAATGAACTGGGTGAGCTACCTCGTCAACCAATTAGATCAAGACTATCACGAAGCTCAGGATTAGGGCTACGAGTTCCACTTCAGTTGGTTGTTGATCCTCATCGCTTTCATTACTTGGGAAATTCCAGAAGGTGTGACTTTCCTTGAGATTGAGCCATCAGAACCCTTAGTTGTGAAGTTAACCACGTTCTGGTATTCGAGCGACATGGATAAACAATGACAGTCAAATGTGGTTTTCCACACCTACTACCTGTAGTTGAAGAGGGCTATTGAGTCTTTCCCTCAGATGACATTGAACACCTTGCACAGGTTCAAACCATTTGTGAAGTTCTACGCAGATAGACATTTTATTTATATCACTGTGTGCAGAAACAAACACAAAGAGGAGCTACAGAGTTACTATAAACTCATAGAGGAGGACCTGGAAGAAATCACTAAGGAATGGCCTGCAGATTTCCTTATACCAGTTGACCAGGCAGAACTATCTGACACCGACCTCATCGTAATTCTTGTGGTTACTCGTGAAGAGTATGATGCACCCAACAGTAGAAAAAGGAATAAAAAGGAAGAGGTACAGGACCTGAATAGTGCATCAGATGAGACTACTTCAGATTCACCTGGAGCGCGAGGTGATGACGAAGTAGACAAAGAAGAGGACAAAGGAGAAGAAGACAAGTAGAAACAAGGCGAAGTAACATCGCCTAGGGATCCTATTGATGAAGTCGAGACCTTCAAGAAAAGAAAGGTTTCCCCCATGAAACCTACATCGTGGAAGAAGTCCAAAGCTAGTAAACCATAGATGCAGACTATGCTCACGATGGATGACATAGATTTCATCTTCGTCATTGTCTCAGATACCTTAGAAGATATCTTAGAATGCAATGAAGCCAAACAAGATACCATGTATGAAATAATTGAAGCAGAGATGAAAGGGGTACAACAATCCCTCTACTCTAGTCACGCAGTGTCTACTGTGCCCCCGTCATCAGAAGGAACAAAGTTGGGAGATGAGCCTGCCCAACTACGTTGAATAGAAGATGCGACCAAAGCTCTCCTTCGCCGTGTTTAGGAAGAAAAAGAATAGGCCACATAGGCCTTAAATCAAGCAAAAGAGGAATCCATAGAACAACATCGGGTTGCGCAACAGGAAAAAGATGACATCCAAGCCAAGTTTGCAGAGGATAGAGAGCAGGTCTAGAAGGAGAAGGAACAACTTCTCGTAGAGAAAATTGGAGTTAAAGAAGAAGACACTAGAGCACTTCACTTTGTGACGGTCTTAGAATATATGGAAGAAGACCCAGTGGAAATCCAAGTAAGGAAGATTGTTGAAGCCATTCAACAGCTCCAACAGAGGATAGTAGAACTAGAGTTACAAGCAGTGCCAAGCACTCTGTATGAAGTGCAAGACTAGAGAGAAGAAACTGCCCAGAGTGCAGTCCAAAGAATCAAGGCATTGGCCTCATAATGTAAACATATCAACAGTTGAAGTGCGTAGACTTAGGAGCATCTTGCAGAGGACCCTGAACTAAGGACACTGGAGTCACAGCTTCAGGAGGCCAAGAAAAAAGAAGCAACAATGCAAGCGTAGTTGAAGCCACTACTAGTGGTCGAGAGGATGAAACAATCCCAGGAACAGTGCATGGTTCACCAACAAGTCCATGCCATATAGAGAAAGGTCATGGAAGTGACTCAGGGACTCCAGCCAGTGTAGGATACAACTTGCATAATTTTTTAGGATATTGAAGGACGAGGTGTAGAACTGGAACAAGTGGTCACCATAGTGGAACAACACTTGGAAGGACTTGTGACAGAGAAGGTTATTCAAGAGTTCACTGAGCAGGAGACTCTGGCGAAGCAACAGTTCGAGGCAGTTCAAGCTAAGGTTGAGGAATTTGAGGCAGAGTTACCCAAATCAGAGTGACTCGGGACGAGTCACAGGTGAGTGTTGGGGGCATGTTGGCCCTTGACCAAGTTTTGGAGAACCTTGGTCATTTTTTACCAACTTTGGGACTTCGACAGGCTGGTCAAAGGTGGAGTGCAAGGCAAAGTGGAGATCACGGGATCTTGGCCCCTTCTTAGGGAATTTTTGGGTTTAGGTTTTATGTAACGGGTATGGGATGTCGGCCCATGGGTTTACCCATGTTTAGGCCCTCTTGTAATGTATAAATAGAAAGATGGGCGATGTAAGTAAGAGAGACCTAGATGTGTAATGTGGTTGATGAGCTAAGTGTGAATAGTTGTGGATTCTTCATACATACTGTGTCTTAATAACTTGCAGAGCTAAGTGTAAGTGATTGTAAGAAGCTTGTGTGCAGATTGTAAGAAGGCTTTGTGCATGAACCTAGCTCATGGAAGAAAGATCTGGCGAGGTGCGCACAGATCTCCTATCCTATGAGGAGTGGGTTCTTGTGGCTCTGTGCTTATAGAATATTGAAAGAAGTCAATAAAGAAGAGAAGAGTTGGTGGACATAGCCCGACACTGGGGTGAACCATGTATATCTCGTGTTGTGGTTTCTTTGTGCATTATAGTTGTTATGTTATTGCTGTGATTTATTCTTAGTGCAATGATATATGCTAGATGCATCTGATATAGTAGCTTAGTTCTTAGTAATGTGAATGAATGCTAGATCTGATCTATTTCTATATGCTAAGTGCTTAGATGTATTAGATATTGCTGAATATTGCACTGCTCTGTAACTAGGGTTTCGACTTGCGATGTGAATAAGGGTTAAATACTGATGAATGTTAACTTCTAAGTGCTCTGTTAAGTGTTGTAATCACATATCTGTGTCCCATCTAGGTTGTAGACACTTGATTCTTGCAACCACCTCTAGCTCTACCTTGGGTGAGACTTCATCTACTTCGTAGGTGTTTCCGTAAGGGCCAATAGTTAGGGTTTTGTTAGTGTGTTGTTTAAGCATTGAACCCTGGGTCTGCCCATGTGCCAACAATTGTTATAACTTGTTCTATTGTTGTATTTCATCATTTTTTTGTTACAAGTTTTTCAATAGCCATCATTCATTTCAGATTTGAGTTTTATAGGGATTGTTTTGTATGAGATTATTGATTGGGAAACTCCTTAAATAAACCCTTGAATACCTTAAACCAAATATAGAATTGACTTACAATAACCATCTAAACCCTAATTTGCTTGACATGTCTCATTGGTGGTATTTTGGGTAGATACTTAGGAGGTCTTAGACTTGACTGTGTATTTCCTTAGGAGTCCTAAGTTCTACTAGGGAGGTATCCCTTGTGTTGGATACAATCGTTCACTAAAAAGAGGGAAGTTGTTTCATAGGTGACAGTGGTGATATCTTCTAATGCGCCACTATTATTGGCACCTTGTGAAGGTTTTGCACTAAGGTTCTACATTGTGTGGTAACATGGAAAACGTCAAACATCTACATATCACAACTCCTTAACACAAAATGTGGTTGTGAGTTGTCCTCAAATATCAAACAACCAGACAACAGTTGTTGTAACTCAATGTCCTTAATGTCATCAACATGTGACAAACAACAATGCTACTCAACAACCAAGACAATCTTTAGATGGAATTAATGTTGAAGGGAAAGGTAATGTACTATAAGAAACTATATTTCACATAACAAATTTTGTTCCACATAAAGCAACCCCAATTTTCCCTCAAAGACCAACCATTGACGATGGTTTTATTACAAATAAATGTCCACAAAGTATAAACATTTGTGTTGCTCAACAACCTAGGAAACCATTTTCTCCAATTAAAGTTAAGGGAACAATATTATACAATATAAAACTCTATACCAAAGAATGAAAATTGTTTCTTATAATGAGGCTCCAATTTCCCTCAAAGATCAATCATGGATGCATCTTCTATTTAAAATCACTTTCATCAAAGTATAAACATGTGTTTCTCAACAACCTACAAAGCCTGTGACTCCAATTTCTATTGAATGAAATGGTAGTGTGGTCCTATCCATTGGGAAACAATTGGAAGATACATCTCTTGAAAACTTGAATGCAAATAGAAGACACAAAATAGTTGAAAGAACTGCATTTCATAAACAAATATATAGAAATGCACCTATACAATATCAAACTTCTACAAATGTAGAAGCTTTAGTATAAATTCTTAAAGGGTGTATAGGAAAAGAAAATTATGCATTTCCAAAAGGTCGCTAAGAAAACATTCAAGGACATTTTTATTGTATATTAAGAAACACCTGAGATGGTATAACTGTAGAATAAATAAGGTGAAGAAAAAATTTAAGAAAACCGGGAGATGGTTCTATGGGAAGTCACTTTTTTTTAATTGTAACTTTTAGAGATTGTATTAAAAAAGATTTACTTTGGTAAGTCTATAAAACTTGATAATAAAAATATTTAGAAGATGTATCATGACTTGTAGTCCATTCCTCCTCCCATCGAATATCTAGTAGGGAAGAAGCCAATATTTCTTGCATAGACTTTTTCTATCACATTCTTAAGTAAAAGGATAAATTATGAAAAATTGATTACATAATGAAATGTAGAAACAATACATGATTATCATTCATGGAGTTTTATTCACCCCTTTAAACAAGGTAGAATACAATGTTAATTGATGTCCCAGGAGATCTTCAATTCTGCCTCATATTTCTCTGATCCCAACTAGATTTTCTTCCCATTGAGAGAGGAGGGGAGGGATTCGGGGATTTCTTCGGTACTTAGGTGAAACAAATAGATTAAGATGCCTTTGTTGAATGAGCATACAGTGTTATAATAGAAAGATGGGCCACATTATTTCCTTTCTCCTCATCTTCCTCATCTTCCTCCTATGTTTTCTCTGCTTCCTCTCCTCCCTCTTCTAACTCCTCTACTTAGTTTTCTTCCTTCTCTCCCTCCTCTTATTCCTTCTTTTTTTATGGGGAATTGACCTTTGGATCCACACTACCTTTAGGATGAATTGATCTATTTTTAGGATCTCCACATTTCACATTCCCGTTCATTTTATTTTTACAAATCATTTAGAGTTTCATGAAATTTGTATTTGTTATTACTTGAATTGGGTGTTACCTCATTGGATGGATTTGATTTCTATGGCCCCTTATGTTGGGAATTTCTATGTCTACTAGGGACCATGTTGAACTTTGATTCTATGTCTTCCTATTACTTTGGGGGAGTTTTCTCCTCTTTATTTTTTGGACATTTTTTGGCAAAGTGCCCATACACTTGGCAAGCATTGTATTTGAAAGGTATATTATCATAATCTAGGGATTTTTTACAATTCCACCCATCTATATTGATTTGAAATGCCTCTTGTAGTCCCTTCTTCAAATCCACCTCCACACATATTCTTGCACAAAGGAACAAGATGGTTCCTTTCAATTCTACTCAGTCAATGAATCAACTTAAGTTGTTCCTAGTATTGATTAGATGGATTTCATCCCAAAAAATCAAAGGGAGATGTGGCAATATATCCCATGCAGGTGTTGTTGTTTTTTCCTTTTCTGGATTGAAGTGGAGGGACCACAAAGATACATAAATTCCATTGGACCCCATGAAGTAAGGTCCAAATCAAAAAATCAAATCATGCTCTTCTTTATTCAAAAAAATAAAAAGAAAATTCCCATGACCATATGCAAACGATAATACATGTCCCTGAATATTGGGGTTCGAATGTTCTATTACCCATGTTTCTACAAATATTAGACTATGAGAGAGGCATATAAATTTCCAATCAAAGAATTCTTAGAAAAAATAAGGACTTTCCTTCTTGGTTTTGAAGACAATGGATCTAAGTGTGGGATGGCTTGAAACCATTTTACAAATCCCCTTTGTTATGCTAGGTTGTTTTACTCAAATTTAGGGAGCTAATCAAGGTGTTAAACACATATATATATATGAGTTATTAGAATTTTTGATTCTGTAGAGAAATAACACTCACACTGAACTAACCATGAAAGAGAAGACAAATTTAAGCAAAAAATAAATGACAAACACACATAGTACATAGATATTTCACCCTGGGAACCCTTATCTGGTAAAACCAACATTCATTGAGCATCTCCTACTCTCTTTTTGTTTTATTAATTCATGGAATAAATAGTTACATGACTAACCTTGTTCCACACCTAAGACACAATCGTCATCCTACTCTCTTGCTTTATACAAGAACAACCATGTAGCCAATTCAACTTAAATATACTTGACCAAGTTGCTACTAGAAATATAAAATTATTACAATTACAACATGTCATATTTATAGGATTTACTGCATCCAAAACCCTAAATAATGGGACCGGAAAAATGGTTACAAATTAATGAACATGATTGGTTATAATCCTGTAAATCTTAGGATTCTGTTACAATCAAATACCAGTCGACCTCCAGTCAGTCTTTAGTCGACTTCCACTCAACCTCTTGTTGACCTCCTACCAATTGACCTTTCGACTTCCCAGTCGACCGCTTCGACCTTCAAATTTTTGTTCTACCACTTTGACATTCAACTTTCTGGTTGATCACTTTGACATTGAATTAACCATCGACTCGACTTGGCTCTTCATTTGATTCATCACCCAATCAATCCACCTTAACTAGTCAGTCAATTGATTGTTCTTTCATTGCAAAGAATATAACAACCCAACATTCGCCCACTTGTTGTCTTCTTTTTTGATATAGGAGAAACTAAAATTATGTTCACCGACCCAAGGCAACAATGCCCATTGCCTCTCTACACAAAGAGAACTTGACATCACTCACAAACTTGGTCAAAGAGTCTGTTAGGTTTTCCAAGGTGTCTACCTTCTCCAACAATACCTTCTTTATTTCCATTGTCTCTCTCACGAAATCGTATTGTACATCAATATGCTTCGACCTATAATGGTAAGTTGGGTTCTTTGAAAAAAATATTGCACTATGAATGTTGCAATTTATCCTCATTATTTTTTCTCAAACCTAATCCATGAACATAGTCTATGCATCCATATAGCTTATTTGCTTGCATGAGTGGTTTCCATGTATTCAACTTATGTTTTCGATAAGGCCACATTGCTTGTATTTTACTCATCCAACTAATTTCTCCACCTAACATCTTGAATACATATCCATTGGTCGACCTTTGTCGATCCAGATCTCCAGCCCAACCAACATTGACAAAGACATGTACATTTACTTCCCTATAAATTTTAGGATTCTCTTGGTAAAAGATCACATATTCTGTTGTGCCATGCAAGTACCTGAGCACTCTCTTGACAACAATCCAGTGCTCTTTCCAAGGTGTCAACATGTATCTACTTAATACTCCCACTACATTAGAAATATTTGGTCAAGTGTAGACCATTGCATACATCAGACTTCCAATGACACTAGCATAGGGAATATGTGCCATGTCCTATATTTCTTCTTGTGTCTTTAGAGACTGTTCAATGGTTAGTTCTTCTCCCATAGGAATTGGTACCTTGATCGGTTTGAAATCTTGCATGTTGAAACACTTCAAGATTGCTTCAATGTACTTTCTATGATTTAACCAAAGCTTTCTAACTGCCCAATCTCTCTTGATCTCCATTCCCATAATGAATTTCACTACACCGATATATTTCATGTTGAACTTGGAGGAAAACTACATCTTCACCTCCTTTATTACATCCATGATGTTTCTGACCAACAACATGTCACTGACATACAATGCTACTTATATGAAATGGTCATATTCTTCCTTGGAATACGCACAATGATCACCCTTAATTCTCACAAATCCCAAAATAAGTATGTATGTGTCAAACTTTTGGTACTGCATCCTTAGTGATTGTCTTAGACCATAAATGGATCTCTTCAATTTGCACACCAGCTCCTTCTTTCCCTTTACTGCAAATCCTTCAGGTTGTTTTATGTAGATTTCTTCTTCCAGGTCCCCGTGTAGGAACATTGTCTTCACATCCATTTTCTCTATCTCAATATCAAATGTTGCATCCAAAAACATTAGTACTCTAATAGAAGTTAACTTTGCAACAGGAGATAAAATCTCACTGAAGTAGACTCCCTCGACTTGGGAATACCCTTTTTCTACAAGTCGATCTTTGAACTTCTTGACTTAACCTATTGCGTTCAGTTTGTTTTTGAACACCCACTTTCTACTAACAATTTTCCTTCCATTAGGTATTTCAACCAAATCCCACGTCTCATTTTTGTGCAAGGATTCAATTTCTTCGACCATGGTGTCCTTTTAGAGTTTACCCTCTGTCAAGTCAATTGCCTTCCTAACTAACTTGGGCTCCTTATCAATGGTAGACAACACAAATGAAGAATGGAAATCAAATGGATTATACCTTTAAATTGGGTTCCTTACTCATTCAGAACTCCTTAAAATAGGAGTCAATTGTTCCACCTCTTCATCTAATTCAACCAACTCATCTTAATCATGTTCTTCGTTCCTTAGGTCAAACACCATCTTCTCTGGTTCTTTCTTTGTTTGAACCTCTTTAGACTTGGAATTTCCTTCGACTTCCCAGAAGACCACATCTTGACTATAAATTGTCTTCCTCAATGATAGATCCCATAGCTTATATCATTTTGTTCCATCCTTGTAATCGATGAAAATACACTTGACTGCCTTATTTTCCAACTTGTTCCTCTTTTTTTGGAAAAATTCACAAATTCATCACAACCAAAGACTCTAATATGTGAAATCGAATTAGGATTCTTACCAAACCATACCTTATGTGGAGTTGAGTCAACTAGCACTAATGAAGGAGACCTATTTACCAAATATTTTGCAGTGTTGACTACCTCTGTGTTAAGCCCTAATATTGGCTCATTACCCCTTAATTGGGGCATATTATATTAGTAATGTTATTTTATTTATGTCGGCTTTAGTCCATTAGTTGTAATTATACCTCCTAGTCTCCTATATATACCAAGGAGACATTTTTCATTTTGAATCATCTTGTACTTGAACATTTAAGTG